>JBBDHG010000014.1:7842500-7897500 GCA_037951165.1 Lophius americanus
CTTCAAGCACTTGGCGAAGCGGTGAGAAAAAACTGCCTTTTAATAGGATGAGGAGAAGGGACCTTGAGCAGATCCCGACCCACGCTGGTCTACCCTCTGACTTGACTGGCAGGTTCAAAAATGTATCAAAGTATCAAGGGATACTTGGTTTTAAAGATAATTTAAAAGGGTTACAATGATGACATCAGGAGGTTGTTTCGGTCCATGAGGATTTTTAAAAATTGTTTTTACATGTCACAAAAAACTACCTGAACAGATTTCAAAACAAACATATGAGGTGCATTTTTAAATCCCTTGTTTGTGAATAAATGTTTTTGTCTTCTCAGCATTGTGAAGTATAATATTATCATGGCAGCCGGTGGTATTTTTCTATCGTGGTCAAAACTCGCGGAGACATCACGATGAAAGCCACATTCACACACACAAGGGAAACTTGACTCCTTTCTTCGTTATCATATAAATGTTATGAAGCACTATATTATAACCTCCAACCTATAACCACTTAAGGTAACATACAGGACAACCATCAAGTCAAACCAAGTAGGATTCTGGGGTTTTAAGGCCAGACAATAAATACAAAGATAATGACTAGATTGACTACATGGTCTCCTTGTCTCATACTTTCCTTCTTCATCTTTAAACGACATCCCAAGTAATATCCCAACCTTCACTTCACCATCCTCCTCAGGGCTCGAATGACAAAGTGCCTCGTTTGTAGGAATTGTAATGCTTCATATTATATAAAAATAGAATGGCCACAGAACCAAAGCTCTGAATTCAGTTTCTTCATCTGTGATTAAAACAAAAAGGACTGAATTCTAATCTAGTATACAGTCAGATATTGAACGTTAGATAAATCAATGAATAATTTTACAGGGAAATTTACAATGCTAATAGCAGCAATTTTAAAAGAACCGTTTGTGCAATATTCATTAAAAAATAGGTAATCAATTTTTCCATGTGAAAAATGTGTGTTTTCAAGCAGACCCATAATAAGAAAGGAAAAAAAATATATTGCATCTAGAAATGATGCGCGCAGTATTCCAGATAGTGTTCATAAATATACATCCTCGACTCATCTAAAAAAGTAATCTTTACGGATTTCTTGCGACACACAGATGAACTGAATTATCACCCAAGAAACCGCCGACAGGCTGAAAAACTTGCCTCAGGGGACGCGAGCTGTTTCAGGTAGGTCTTCGTCAGGATATGAACAAGCCATTTTTCTAACACGCTTCTCATTAGGTGAGGCAGCATCACTCATTCAAAGACGCTCAAACACTTTACACTGACCTCAGTTTAGTTTACGTCAGGGCTCCCTTGATTTAGTACGGCGTTTCTACAAAAGAATGGTCCAAAATGAAGCGACATATGATTATATATCATGACTTTTGTATGCGGGTCTGGCTCAAGCTTCCAAAAACTGCAGCCTATATCGACCACAATGCAACTCATGCCATATATATTCATGAAAGGTGATATCATTTTAGCTTGCTAAGCTCATCATTTTCGAAACTGTTCACCTGGATTATTGATAAATAATAATAATCTATTAATTATTTGTACACCGCCGAAAGATCTTATCAAGTATTTGCTGCTTGCGTCTTACCCTAAACATTATTTTTTAACTGTAGCTTTTGGGATAGAACCCTTTGAATGTTGGCAACAAAAATAAATCTCTATGCTGATTATGTTAAGGACTGTTACATATTTAGGGCAGGGCGTGGTGTCATACAGGGAATTGACTTCATATTTTTTAACCGCTGTTGAGGGATTTTAGTGATTTATTTTGCCGCAGTGAAAGAAATGTAGTCAAAAAGGCTTTTGGAGTCACTACAATTATGACCATGGCAATTACCCCTTCATCATTTCTGTAACTGAATGTGCGTGTCATCTTAAAAAACCTCCGGCGTTGAAGCTTTGAGTTTATGTCCACCGCAGTCAGAACATCAGCTGTGAGTGCGGCGTTGAAGCTTTGGGTTCTGCCTGTAGGTCAGGTTGTTTCAGCCTCCAATGTGTTGAGCCCAGCGCTGCATAAATCTGATATTTCTGACCCAGTTAGATTAAACATATACCAACAATAGGAGAGGAAATATGGAGCTACGCATTACTGGATCTGTGTTTGCGCTCATGTCATCCACACTGCTAGGCATCCACCGACAGGGTGGAGGCACGAAACTGAAGGTTTGTTTAATTTTAAGGACAGAATATGAATGCAAACATTGGGGGTATCATTAATGTTATATGAGGAAAATTACGACTTCGAGAGGTTCCAAAAAAGTTCTCGGTTAAATGTCCAGTCCCTTCAATAAAAATCAACGCGCTCGTTTGTAAGAGGTTGTCTGTGCTGCAGGTCATGACCCTGACGAGGACATCAGGTGCAAGTACGCAGTGGCACTGAAGCTCCCTCCACGGCTACAAAAAAGAAAATTATTTCTCCAAGATTGATGAGTGCATATGTAAAATGGGTAGAGTCCCCCTCTTGTAAAAGCACTTGGAGCACGCGTGTATCCTGTTACAGTCTTTACCCAATGATGAAGGACATACCCAGCGCTGCAGTGTGTTGCTACTTCTTTCCAATATTTTCAAATACAAAGATTAGGGTGACTGTAAGATGTTCAGAATCCACATGGAATGTGATGCTCTATCTAAACAGTATCAGCCATATGTTCTTGTATTTTCTTCAACAGACACGGCAGGAATGCCCAAACAGTCAGAACTTTTCTCGTGTCCAATATAAAACAACTCATCGTTGAGTCAAAGAGATAATGGAGCTGAAATCAAGCGTGAAGCACCCAGCATCACTTCCTTTGCTACCACCCATACACTTGCTTCTTTTCCCGCTAACACAACACCAGAGGACAGTGCCTCCCGTTGATCCAGATGTCAGCCACAGATAAGAACCAGACCAGAATCAAATGGAGAACACGTTCTAGTCTCATCAAGCACCATTCTCACATCACTACTTAGTTCAAGGAATCCGCCAACAGTCGTCTACGTCTGTCTCGGTGCACCATCAAAACAGATGCTTCTTATCCCAACGTCTCCAGTGCAAAATCAACATGTTAAGCCTCCCAGCACAAACATCTAGCTCCCATAGTGGCTTTAATTTATAAAGTCGTCAGCATCAACCCAACTTTGACAGCATCTGTGCACTGGGACAGCACTGTAAAAAGTTTACAAACACACACAAATTCCTCCTAGTCCTTCCACTCTGCAGTCCCTGAGATCACTTCACACTCAGCTCAAGGCATTCTCTTTAACAAAAACACAGCTGACAGAAATGAAATACACACAAAAACAAATGCAAACACAGCCATGGTGAAGGCACATTCTGGGAGGATCTATCTTCAAAGAAAAGAGAAGGAGTCCAGGAGGAGAGGGAGACATGTCTCAAACAATGAGCCAGAGTGTCTGTCTGCAGACCCAGAGAGTTCTGGGGAACAGAAGTGGAAGCAGGGGATTTTGGGATACTGATTTTTTAGGACTATCATATCTTTTGTAACAGGTCAGTTCAGCTATATGACATCCAGGGATGCAAACACATCAAACTTAGAAACCACTGCATGATCATTTTAGTTCTTTGGCATCCCTCCTGACAGATCAGTGATGGTCCCCCAACACTGGATCAGGTCAGAGAGACAAGAATCGCCTGTGACCTCAGATGACCTCTGCAGCAGTCATTCACTACAGCGTGAATCTCGCCACCCCGCACCTATTGGTAGTAGTTCTTCGGCCAAGTTCCTCTGCTTCAGCCTTATGAGGTAGGTACTCAGAAACACTTAGTCTGGCAGTCAGGAGGATGAAGCAGAACAAATGTTGTCGAAGTGAGCACAGTTCTGTGAATCCTAGACGACCGTCAAAGTTCTCATTCAGAATCAAATGTAAATATTTTTAGGAACTATCATCCATGGTGGTAAAAATGGAGTCACAGGTGATATTGCTATTAAAATAACCCTAACATTGAAGAGTATTAAGCACTCCCTGTGGGGGTCATAAGTGATTCATAGTACTGTAGTTACATCTGTAACCATCTCTTTATCAATAGGACACCAAATTATAAAAATCTAATCTGATCCATTTCCTAACTCAAAGAACATGATGCACATGCTCTAGTGAGATATATAAAAAGAAGCAATATGCCAATTAAATCTATCTTTTTATGATAAAAACTTAGATGGCCTTTTTTTATTACTTGGAATAAAGTTAAAATTTTCTTTTAAATATACAAAATAAATAACAGACTATAAATTAAATGTCATCTTGGTTCAATTTGCGCATAACTGAATAAATGCCCGTTATTAAACTAAGAGATATATCTGCCACGTGCACAACCTAATTGCCTTCTTTTAACGATTAATTTAATGATGAAAACAACTTAGGTCCGTTATATGTAGGAAAATATACCAGAAACAACAACATTAAGTTTTAACACAGGTCTACTATGACCCAAAATTAAGTTCAGTTACTGAAGGTACTTTTGTATTTCATTTACAGTAAGTGTCATAACATAACTGTCACATAAGGCATCCCACAAACACTTTCAAACATCCACTAAAGCTACGGAGATTCAGTCAAAAACTTGCAGCACCCTCCAAAAGTGCATTTCAGTGACTCATTAGTCAATTACTGGCAGTTCCGTCTAGAGTCTCAGCTCTGTGTTCCTCTCTCTTGCGTCTCAGCACTCCTCTACTTGCTCCTCCACCTCTGGCCAATCCCAGCAACTTCAAACAAACCTTAAGGTATACCCACCAATTAACTTACGTGACTGCCTGTGACATCATATTTGACTACTTCACAAGCATCTAGGAAATAAGATTCCCTCAGATAAATGTTGGTCTTTCTAAAGAATGTTAAAACAACCTTTTCATTATTTCATTATATTAAAATACATTTGACATCTTTCTTATAGAGCTGAGCTAACCTATTTCAATCAAGTTGTTTCGCATTTGGGCACATATATATATATATATATATATATATATATATATATATGTATATATATATATATATATATACACACACACGCCCAAATAATATATCTGTAAATATGATGACTAAAATATGTAATAATTAGGAAGGCGAAGAGGAGACAACTAAGATAAAGTTGGCGATTAAATCGGTCAGCCAGCATAGATAAAGAAAAACAACTCCATTCTAAAGTGGTTTGTGACAGTTTGCATCCCTGTAGGTCCAATCACAGTCCCACTCTGAGGCAAATGATCCAGTCCAAACAAACCCCCAGAGAGCTCCCTTACTCCAACTGAGTCTGCACTGACTTTCATTCGTTACCAGCAGCCTCTCCACTGACTGCTTTTTTATTAAACATCATCTTCCCATATGATAAACGGTCCTTCCATGGACTTGCTCTTTCATCGACCTTCGCTCTGAACAGTCTCTTCACTGTGTTCATTTCTATCCATCACCGAAGAATGGATGTAGTGAATGTCTACAGGAGGCTAAGCAGGAAATCCCTTCTGATGGGTGAGCCTGTTGCATAGCTTGGCAGAGAAGAAGAGGAGGAGGAGGACAGTTGTGGGGAGATCATCTCTCAAATCTAACTCCTGTATTCTCCCATCTCAACTGCTCCAGGATTTGCGATTCTCCACCCGGCGAGAAACCAAGGCCTCCCCTCGCAGAATGGGGACGTGGGCAGGATTGTTGAACTCTCCCATTTGCCGACTGGGCCGATCGCGGCAGGAGAGCCGTCCTGGGCGAACAAGCACCCCATAACCAGGTTTACAATTGAAATAACGATGGCCTCCAACTGAACCATCATTTTTACCTGTCAGGAGAAAATTAAGAAGGTCATCACCACAGATTAGACGTTATACAGCATTATATTACATTATTGATAATACTAACAGAAATCCCAATCTGGGCTCAATAAGAAACTACAAGGAAAGCACTATAATACACTGCTAAGTAGTATAGTTAGGTTTTTAAATGACCGCTTGCATTTTATTTTGCAAAAACTTTATGGATTTTTGTGCATATGAGTCATTCAGTGCATTGACTCTTTTATTCTGATTGTTGTTGACTTTAAGTTAAGACTCACTTGAATTATTTACCCTTAATAAACTTAAAATAGTTCCACAACAATCAGTAATATTGTATCCGTTATGTTTCAGCAGTCTGTGATTAAACACAGAAATGCTGATATTTCTATCCACCTTTTTTTTTTTTGAATATAAAAAGTCATGACATCATTACAGTAACATCATGACACAAAACAATGAATGAATTTGCTCGTAAACTCTTTGATAACTACTGCATCAAATTTGATAGAAAACTACCACAACGTACATGTTTTTCTACACAGTTTTTGTGGGTTAGGACCAGGACTCTTCATTTGACACAGTTGATTAGCCAATGTACCCAAATATCCAAAAAATGGGATTTTGAATCCCAGAGGGGAATATAACACATTTGTCCTCTACATGGTGCTTTATGCACATACTAAAACCTTTGGGAGTGACGTAAAAGTAGGACCTAAGTCTAGCACTTAGGTCCTACTTGCACAGTGAAAAAAGGTGGGAGCCAGATAAAGGTTTGTCAGGAAGACAACGTTAATTGTTCACCTACCTACAGGGGTGTCCAGTTCCACTCCCACCCACTCGCCGTCAGCAAACTGCGTCAATCCCACATAGCGTACTGTCCCGGCCTTATTGCTCCCTACTGTAACATAGGCCCCTTCGCTCAGCCAATCAGGCAGCATGTTGTCCTGGCTGCGCTCTTCATCATCCACAAAGATCTCAAGCCTCTCTAAGCCTTCGCCTCCTCCTTCACCTGAATTGTTCATCTTGTTGTCAGATATGGAATTTCCCGTAGCGATATTATTTAGATTGGCTGAGTTATGGGGAGCAGGTGGAGTGACGATGACTGACATCTTGGTGCCACACTGAGAAGGAGAGGTCACAACATCGTTCCTGTCAGGGCATTGCTGCTGGGGATTTGCGGGTAGCTCAGCAGCCAGGAGAGAGGAAGATGAGGAGGAGGGATGGAGGTCAGACAGGGTGACTGTAGAAATGCTAGTAGAGAAGTAGCCACTCGATGACTGGCTGAGGGGGCTGAGAGAGGTAGTATCATGCGGGTCATGCACAGGAAGAGGAGGGACTTCTGGGACCTCTGGCTGTTTGTCTTTGTTTTGGGGCCGTAGAAAATCAGTCTACAGGAATGGAGGACAGACGAAAGCATGCAGACAAAGCAACACAGAAAATAATCATCAATAATTATCAAGTCTTTCAATAGGATCACAATCACTGATCACAATCACTGAATGAGCCAATCATTTGCTATAGAGTCTACTGTCTGTTACATGCAGCAAGAGGGAAACGGACCAATTACATCATCACCTCATGCTTTCATGTGACATTTGCCGCTACATTCTGGTCGATGGAACAAATACAACATTTTCCCTTATGCTGATAAATACACCATAATATATATTTATATAAGGTAAATATACATTAATGTTAGTGCATTTTTAGAGACAATAAAAAAACTTTGTGGTAATCATGGAAAGTGGACACAATCTCACCGTCTCAGCTTTAACTCTGCTGTCGTCTCCTCCTGATGTCACGATACGAGGAACATGCTATAGAATTAAAAAGACACAACCAGAGCTTGAAATGTAATAGTTTGAACAGTCAAGAATAATCTACAACTAATCGTATATATAATTGAAATTCATAATCTGAATTCCGCATTCCGCAGTTATAAAGCATATCGTATCGTCTGCTGACCTGCTGGCTCTGAGGTGAAGGTCTCAGCTCTTTCTTGTCGTCTCGTGCTGGAAACAGAGACTTAAGCAGTTTGGGCATCTGAGGAACCAGCGCCTTAACTGAAAGATAAGAGGCAGCAAGACCTGAACGACCTGGGGGAAGGGTCGGAGAGGTGAAAGAGGAGGAAGAGGAAAAGAGTAAAGAAAAAGGACAGATAAGCAGGCGTGGGAGGTAGAAGAAGCCAGATTTGAAAGCAAGTCCAGGATATGGCTAAAATTCCAACAGAAAAAGACATCAGCAGACCATAAGAGACAATGATTCGTAAGGCTTAGTTAGCTCTTATGACATGATTAAATCATTCCAATCAATGGATTGTGAGTAAATACTGATTTAAAAGAAAGAAAGGTTGATTCGGTTAATTTTGTCCACAAAATTAATCTGATGCATATCACATTAACATGAATTCTGATATGGCTCAGAAATCACTTCATACATGTCAACTAACAAAATGTCTGTTAGTCTTCCGTATTTTCTGAATTTCAAGTCGACTAAGAGAATTTGATGGGTTTCAAATACGAAAGAACCGAGGCCATTGGTGTATCTCCTGCTTATTTTGGCTTGGAGAAGTCATACAAGCTGGCAACCCAGGTTAGACTATTTCAGTTATGCTATTTTATTTAATAACTCAATTTTTTGATACTTTTAGAGTTTTAACTATACTGCATGTGCAACATTTACTTAGAAATTATGGGAAAATCTTAAGCATCTGACGGAAGTTGACATATATGCCTTTATGAGGCAAAGATATAATCAAATGATCAGAACAGACCAAACGACGGCTATGACGGTTAAGAAAGCAGAACATTTGACACATATTAGACAAAGCAAACTGCAGAAACAACGCATAAACTTTGGGGGTAAGGAATGAGGGTCAAGGAGAGGAGATGCCAGCATTTAATGATGTAAGCATGACAGCGTGCGGGGAACTGTGAGTTTTTAGCAACTTCAAACAGAAGGACAAATAGTTTCAATTGTCCCCAGCATTTAGTAGAAATAGAAAGAAATAAGTGTTTGGAAACAAGGAGGAATGAGATGGTGGGAGAATAAGAACAGAGTACGGCGAACAAGTGATGATTTGATGGGAGAAAAGGAGCAGAGAGGACAGACAAAGAAGGGGTGAAGGGATTTACCTTGCTCTGGTTCCTGGTTCTGTGGTGGCGTTGTGCCAAATGCAGTTGAGGATGAAGAGGGGGAGGTGGAGTAAGTGGATGGGGAAGAAGCGGGCCGGGGTAGGGTTCGGTGAAACTGGGATGGCATGAAGATATCCTGCTGACTCTCCCATCGGCCCTGAAAAAAAGATGACACGATGTTAGTTTGACAATATTATGTGCAAGTTTTTCATGTCATTGCTGCATGTTAAGAAATAACATACATAACATTTAGGTTTACCTACGCTACTCCACCTCTGTGGGGTGGACAAGTGGGTCTTGTTTTTTGTTTAGGGAGAGTTCACAATTTAATGTCCCTGACATTATTCAGGTGTTTTTAAAGAACATAGCATACCTACAGCCTGTCTTCATCGACACGGTTCATGTCTCCCTTCAGTTGATGACTGATTGTATTTTAGATGGATGTACGTTTGACGTCACCTCAGCGTATGTCTTTTACCGCCTCTCATCCTCACAGAAATGTTATTGAAGATTTCCGTATTTTTATGCTTATTTCAAATTGACTTTGGATTTCTTGTCAGACCATATCACAGTACTTGATCTCCCCATATACTAATTTATGTCCTTTTTTGTTTGTTTATTGGTGACAGTAGTCTGGCGGGGCTGCGTTTAATTGACACAGACAAAAATGCAAAAATCTGCTTTCACATTATAAACTAACGGGAGCATAGTTAAGTTTGATCCGGATTAAGACCACCTCTGATTGTCTGTCCAAAGTCTGGCTGTTTTATCTGGTTTTATCTGGTTTTGCAACTGTTATTTTTGACTGGATCCAACTGAAAAGTTTGGAAATTCAGACGAACAAAGTGGGAGTGAAACTGCTCTTAGATACATCCGACCACTGGATTTACAAAATGATACAAAATATTTGAAATGTTACTTTTGACATCCTGTTAATAACAACAATGCATTAGTTATCACTTGAGTTACCTTATCTTCCAGCAAGCAGGTTGTGGACAGGTCGTGTCTGCTTCCAGACAGCTGAGGATTGATTGATAGAGAGGATATGATGCAGAGAAAAAAATCTTGTAGTCGGAATTTCAAGTACAATTGAAGTGCATTCATATTTTACCCTGTGGACTGAAGGAGAACTTATGCTTCGTCTGTTGTTCTTTCCTCTGCTCATCAGCTGCTCCTTAACTGCCACCTCCTAAAAGATGACAATTAAAATTTCAAAATATTTGAAGAAACACAAAAAATACAATGACAGAAGGAAAAAAAATCACAGCTTTAAATGTTTTTCCAAGCAGTTAATTATCAAGGGGCTGCTGCACCTGTCTAAGCCTATCCAGGGTCAGAATGTTCTCCAGACTGAGGACACTGCGGAGGTATTTCTCTATTGCAGCCTCGTCATCACCTGACTTGCTGTTGTGTGCACTGGCTGCAAGTCGGGCCAGCATCTCCCTGTCCTCTGAGCCAGGGGCGTCCTGACGGGACATAGCATCAGACAAAATATGTAGTTAATGCCCGTCCCTGAACAGATGTCCTTCGGCAAAATATAAACTTGATTATTTCCATTAGCTGTTACCCCGGGTATGTTTGAGACCACCTCAAAGGTGACCCCACAGCCAGGTATGGTGCTACGGGTGGACATTCTCCTAAGAAAGTTGTGGGCGAAGCCCTGGCGACCCGGGTTAACGTTGACACAGATTCTCTTTCTCAAGACCAGCTGCATGTCAGCAGGGTGACTGAGCTGAACCACCACTCGAACCGTCAGGTACACCCGCTGCTCTGGCCAAACTCCCCCACGACTAAGTTGTGGACAATCATGAACAGTGGAATCCCATGATGCCTCTGCTTTCAACTGTGGTGCAGGACAAACACAGCCAGTTAATGAAACGGTTACCCAAACGCATCATAGGAAGTTCTCCGAAGAAAGATGACCTCTGCAAGTCCATCCTCACCTCTCCATCGTAGTGTTTGACGATCTGTAAGTCAAAGAAGTCATCCTCATCCTCTCCACTCAGCGTCGCATCCCAACCTCCAGCATCTGGAACCTCAAACTGGTCTTGAGAGGTGAGGTCATCAGCTGGAAGAACCAATAAATAACATTAGGAAACAGCCTGGAAAGCAGAAAAAATATATGACAGCATAGATTATGCATCAAAGAAAGGACATACGTTTGAGGTTCAGGAAGACTACAGGAATATGAGTCTCCATGCCTGGCAGAGGAACCCTGAGAACAAACATACAACACACACCATTATCAACATCTTGACTTGTTTGAGAGGCCATGAAAAGTAAACATCCATAAATACATCCAATCAGAAGTCACAGTACCATTCAGCAGGTGCTCCGGGTATGCCGCTGCCAGCAGAGGGCACCATGACGGCGTTTCTCTCCTCTGTCAGAGTCAGGCGCCACTCCAGCAGCTGGGACTCCCTTTCCATATCATCTTCGTTCTTTTCTGCATGAAATATTTCTAGCTTAAGTATTGCACACATCCTTAAACTAAAACCCTGAGAGGAAAAGGAGGGCGCCGTTAAAGATCTTCTTTTAATGTGCATTACCTGCTTTGCTGACCAGACTCTGCAGGTGCTGGTCGAGATATTCCTGTCTCTTTGTGAGAGACGCTAACCACTGCCTCCGCAAACGATCCAGGTCCCTTTCCTATAAAGTAAACCAGTCAATCAAACATTTCCAGTTCTGGTCCGACCTGTAAGATTTGTTAAAGGAGACAGCCAGACTGTTGTAATAGCTTTTTAAATGAACCTACCTGATAACTGTCCATCTCATCTACTTCCTGGTTTGGTGTGGCATTTCTGAGTTCCACACAACCAACTGACAATGCAAGCAGAATTTCTGCTATCAGAGGCATGGTGCCCGAGTCCTGCACTGAGCGCACATCCACCTGGATTCGCCTTGACTGACCCTGAAGGTGAGGAAGGGCCATCAGAGAGTATTCAGACAGACATTTTTTCTAGCTTCATCAGCTCTAAACAGGCTAAGTGGTGTCTTGTTATCCCTTACCTGCCGGAGCTGGAAGATTCCACCGGTCTGCACGTCTCTAGCAGGAACCACTTCCACTGGAACAAAGTCTCCGTTCTCGTTTATTTCAAGGATTTGGATCCATAGCTCGAGCCGACGCGTCACCTCACTCCACCTTCAAAAAACAAAATTATCACCTGAACGCTAGTCTTGCAAGCAGGATACAAAATAAGGCCTGAGTGGGTGTGATTACCTGTCTCGTAGTGTGCGTGTTTTGGCTTGGATTATGCTCAAGTCCCAAAGGGCAGGGTTCCTCCCTGAATCGGCCTGTCTGTGCCCAAATACCTCGATAGCAACTGCCCCTTCAGTCAGGTATTCAATGAAATCCTCTGTAACGGACACCGCCAGCTCCTACAGGAACAAAGAATGAAAAGTCTGTTGCCAAAAGCTTGAAGCTGACAATAACCACCACCATCATTCCTACTCAGTTAAACAGTTCTGTACATTAAGACAACAATTAACATGAATTTAAGCTCTAAAACTGGATTTGTTGACCAGAACAAATACCCTCCCAGGCTTCACCTTGCAGCTGTCAAACACCACCATGCAGTGTGGGTCCTTGGTGCTGGGAGAAGAGGACGATGGGTCTACTTCAGGAGCGACGATGATGGGTTCCGGCTGGTCCCAGAAAGCATACTGACAGAAGACAAAGTTGGACAGGTACTGTGGAAGACCAGTGGCCTGCAAGATCTTAATCTGTCAAGGAAGGGAGGTCAAAAGTCAGCAACAAACATTAAAAAAATTCAATTAAATTTTTTTGATTCATGATAAAACTATTGCAGGCTAGCAAAAAAAAGTCTCAGAAACACTGCATATTATATGAGTTTCTTGCAGGATTAGACTGCATTAGTAAAACCATATTCACAATTCTTTACATAAAAATTAGGGTGTATATGTGGTTTTTTTTTGTGCTGGTAAACCTACTAATAATAACTGACTCATGTTAATGGTCGCTTAGTTGGACCATGAAACAATCAAATAGAGAAATACATTGCAAATACCCATAATACATGACAAAATAATGCTGCAAATGCAAATAAAGTGAAGTATTTGTAGTGACACTATTGCTAAAAAAAGGCATAGACTCTCGCTGTAGCTACAGTTTGAGACTCATAAAGATATTGCTGATGAATGGTTGAATGCAACAATTTATTTTCATTTGGATTGGAAAGGAAGAACCAACGGTACTTTACATCTGATTGGCAAGAACTCGTTGCTTTCTTTGGTTGGGTTGAATGGTGATGATAGGTGAAGGTCAAAGTAAGAATATCAGGGTAAGAGTGCATTTCCAATGCTTTCATGTATGTGGTTGTATTGTGTGTATTAGCAGCGTGTTTCCAAAATGCAGTCTCTGTGTTTGCATGTGATGGTAGGCTGTGGAGTTTTGAGCTCTCTCAGCCACTTTACATATGACCCAGGAATGAATGCAAACTGTACTCAATAACAAAAGTCAGATGTTTTAAAGTTTTTGTCCTCTGATGACATTAACGTTACTGTACCGGATGAACAGGCAACCGTGTACACTAGACTATATAACCGAATTATAAACCAAAGCACATTAAAAGTGTTTTCCGAGTCAGTTCTGACGAAGGAGATGATCTGTCCGTCTCACCATGCAGATCAGCTTTCGATCCTGAAACTCAATGTCTTGGTTGTTGTCGGATTCATCTCCTCCAGCCATGCTGTCTTCCAGTCCTCCCCCAACCCTCACCACCTCAACATGAAGACGCCCGGCCACCTGAACAAACGCAAGAAAACAAAACCATTAAAAAATGATTTACCCCATCCTCACATTATAAACTTGTGTTAATGTAAGTTAGTTTACTCTCCAAGCACTTCTGAGTTCAGCTGAAATTTTCTTCTCACATATTTTTTTTGTATTTTGTGGTCATGTTTTAGATTTTAAAAACATTATTACAATGTGTACTTCAACCCATGACGATGCAATAATTAATAACTTTTAACTCACTAAGTCACTTTGGATGGGTGTTACAAAAAGTGTTTGAATTATAAAAAGCTCTATTTACGCTGATACTGAAATAAAAAACCCTGTTCTGTTGTGTAATAGCAGAATATATGGCATGCTGGTAAACAGCTGTGGTGCCACTGTTATCAAGTCCAGAAACCTGGCTGCTACTAGTCTGCAACTACCTACCTCCCCTCTCTGGTTGATGATGGGAACAGCGTACTGCATCTTCACATCGTAGAAGAGGCAGGAAAGGAAGACATTAGCAACGCCGATCAGACTGTGGTTTTCCTGCTCGTCGAAGAACGGGTCTGCTCGACGGAAATAGGAACGCATCACCTGAACAAGCAAACAAAAAAGAGAATATGGAGTACCATCTTAATTTACTGAAATTAAACTTTGAGCAAACTTCATTCATTGTTCAAAAAACTGACCAAGGGCATGTTTTCATTTTATAATTTGTGTAATAGTGTAGGCATGCTATTATTTTTACTGTCAGAGGTTGACACAGCAACTTCTTAAGCCAACTCACAGGGTTGTCATGGTGATGAACGTGGTATTCCTGCCACTCCTGATACAACTCTCTCATGTCCACTAGACGGTTCTCCATTTTCTCCAGACTCCAGATTTGCTTTCCTCGACACCGACGTCGAACTTGAATTGCTGGTTCACTAAGCACGGCATCCCTCTACACACACACCAAAGTATTTAGAAAATTGGTTGTGCTACAATCAGAAGCATGTGCATAAGTGTTTACGTGCTTGCGTGTGTGAGACCTTGCGGTTTGCGTTGAGATTGTCTGATGGGATCTGCAGAGTGACTTTGTACTCAGTGTGTCGCTCCAGCTCCTCTCCAATAAAACATGCTTCTTGCACTAGGAGGTTGGCCCTCACTATCTGCTCCCTCAGCCGCCGCAGACTCCTCAACAAAACCGCCTCCCTGAAGGTGGAGAGGATGGGACAGGGGGCAAGATAAGGAGGAGGTGTTGCAAGTATAGAGTGTATTACAATGTGCATTTCTATCCTTAGTACATAGCCACAGAGACCGGGGCTCCTACCTGTCCTCATTCCACTGCTTCAGTCGGCTCTGTGCGCTGGTTGAATGACTCATCCCTCCCACACTCAGTCTCTCCAGACTGCGGTAGTGAGACTGCTGTCCTGGACCTTGCTGACCAGCAGCCGGCCCTCCAGATGAGCCTGTGGATAGACGGTCCGGGTTAAGCTTCTTACGGAGTTGCTGGAGTTCCTGCTCGTACATTTGTCGTTGTCGTTCCAGCGCTGACCGCTTCTCTTCCTCATGCTGCCTTTCCAGAGATTGGAGGACTGCCTGCATGGGGTCTGATAGAAGACAAAAGATAGAGGGGTCAAAAAACTGAACTAACTTATTATTGGCCTATGATGATCAGTCAGAATTCAGATAATTATTTTCCTCACCATTATTTCCCAGGGCCTTCATCATGACCTCAGTCTGGGCAAACTCATAGGAGAAGCTGACCTCACTGGAAACCTCGCTGCCAGTGTCACCATCTGCATCCAGCTGCTCACTGCTTCCACTGTTCTTCATCATGCCACCCTCTCCCTCTTCATCCTCAGCTCCTCGAAAGCGGCGCTTAGGCAGGTTTATTCTGCAGAAAATCCAGTTAACTGATTAATCTTAGGTATCGGTTAGTTAATTAATCCAATTATCCGTGACTCAGTAATATATTTAAAAATTAGAAGTACAGTTTACATATAAAATACACAATAATTACATCTTATTACGATAAAGTATAAAATGAAAGTTGAATCATGAGCAACTGATGTAAATAACAAAATGATTTGTGGAAACGTTTTATTTTGAGTCTTTAAAACTTACCTAAAGAAATGGTTGTTTCCCCAGAGGATTCTGTCACCGTGGTGAAGCTGCAGACCACTGGTTACTGGAGAACCATTAACACACGTTCTATACCACAAATAAGACAAAAATATCTCTTTAATTTTGCAACCGGCTTCATGTATTCATCACTCAGCCGTCACAGTGCTTCTTACCGAGCGTTACGGTAAGGGGTGAGGATGACAGCAGCATCTGTGGTAATATCGATGAAACAGTGTTCTCCCTGGATACCCATCCCACACAGCTGGATATCCTGAGAGTCTGCTGAGCCCACCTTTGTGTGTTCCTGAGATGCAAAATTCAAGATAGCACTGCTGGTGTTATCAACTGAGAGTCAGTCAGCTATGGAGCATAAATGCTTTTCATGTGTTTTTTCCATTGTTGTTACCCCCACTAATCCAAACACCCAAACCCTTGACTCAACTCTGTCAGTCAGTTTGTCAACAGGATATCTTAATTACTAATGGATTTGAAAGAAGTTGATTGACGGGATGAGCCTAGGGTTTGTCACCAGTTTTGGGGACAGAGCCGGGTTTCATGTAATTTACAAAAAATAATCTCTACATAAAAAACTCAGTGTATTTAGTTAACTTTTGACATTTTTTTCTATTCAAAGAAAAACATGAATTATATAGTTTGTGCGTATAGTTTGAGAGATATGCTCCACAAAATGATAATGAACAGACAGACTGATGGAGCTACTGAGGATTATATCAGTCCTATTATTTTATGTCAGGGAGGATTACAAGTATCTTAAATGGACTGACATCTATTTTTATTTTTTTTCTGAACTTTAAAAGGAAAACATAAAGGGTTTTACTTTACATAGTGTTTTGAATTTTACATTTAAAGGATGTTCTTTCCAATTATTGTATATTGTCTAGTAACAATGACTTCTGTGTAAATAATTCTAACTTAGGAGAATAATTGTTTTACAGTAAAAAAGTATTCTTTTTTAGGAAAACAGTGTCGTGTGGAGGTATGTGTCCTGTTTTTTTAAATTGTAAATACAAAAACAACTGCCATGAATAGTATTTGCTCCAGCCAAACTATCGAGCAGCTTCTCAACACACAAAAAAAGTTTTCCAAAATCTCCCACTGCCAGTCAGATGATAACTGACTCCTCAGACAGTGATAAGAAAATCATTTCATTAATTAATATGCAAGTATTTTCTGTAAAACTTTGGCATTCAGTCCATTTTTCGAGTTACTGAGGTATGTATGTAGCTATGTATTGTGTGTGTGTGTGTGTGTGTGTGTGTGTGTGTGTGTGTGTGTGTGTGCATTTCATACCTTCAGATAGTACACTAAAAGTTCATTCAGTGCAGGATCAGCATTAAGATTGACAAGAAAACTCTTATCGTCTCCAACTTTAATCCCTGATGATTGTAGAGAAATACCCAGACTCTCCAACTGCTTCTGGCGCTCCTACAGAGACAAATATTTTAATTTTACATTTGCTCAATTTGGTTTAATTAATATATGTACACTACTCCAAAATATAAAGGGAACACTTAAATCACACATCACGTGTGCATTTAAGTGTTGTGGTTGAAGAAGATGTGGTTGAATTAAATATTCCAGTTGAAAATCTTTATTGGTTACATAGTGTCATTTGTTGAGAACAAAATAACTAAAGATTGATCAATGGAAACCAGAATCATGAACCCATTGAGGACTGGATTCAGAATCATACTCAAAGTCAAAGATGATAAATAAGATCCCAGGCTGATCCAACATTTGTGAATTTCCTTAAGACAACTCATAATGTGGCTCTGTAGTGTGCATGGCCTCCACGTGCCTGTATGCAATCTCTACAACGTCTTGATATGTTCCTGGTGAGACAACGGATGATCTCCGTTGGGCTCTACCCCCAGACCTGGATTAAGGCAGTCAGCTCCTGGGCAGTGTTTGGTGCAACGTGCCGCTCGTGGACGCAACGATTCATGATGTCCCAGAGGCACTCGTTTGGATTCAGGTCCGGGGAATGCGCAGAAGGAAACCAGTTGCCCACTGCACCAGGATACGGTCTGACAATGGGTTTGAGGATTTCATCCGGGTACCTAACAGCAGTCAGGGTACCACTGGCTAGCACGCGGAGTTCTGTACGTCCCTTGAAAGATATGCGTCCCCAAATCATCATTGACCCACCACCAAACCGGTCATGTTGGAGGATGTTGCAGGCAGCAGAACATTCTCCACAGCGTCCTCCAGACTCCCTCACATCTGTCACATGTTCTCAGTGTGAACCTTCTCTGACCTGTGAAGAGAACAGGGCGCCAATGGCGATTCTGCCGAAACAGGTGTTCGCTGGCAAATGCCAATCAGGCTGCACAGTGCTGGGCTGTGAGCACAGGCCCCACTTGTGGACGTCGGGCCTTCATGCCACCTTCATGGCGTCTGTTTCGGACAGTTTGGGCAGAAATATGCAGAAGATTTGTAGGGCTCTGGCAGTGCTCCTCTTGTTTCTCTTTGGACATAGGAGCAGATAGCGGCCCTGCTGCCGGGTTGTTGCCTTCCTAAGGCCCCCTAAATGTCTCCTGGTGTACTGGCCTGTCTCATCTACCCACTTGACAAAGTGATGGGAGACACAGCAAACCTTCTGGCCACGGTGTGTATGGATGTGCCATCCTGGAGGAGCAGCACTACCTCAGCAACTTCTGTGGGCTGCAGATACCGACTCATGCTACCACTAGTGGCGATTGCACTGGAAAAATGAAAAACTAGCCAAGGATCAGCCAGAAAGGATGAGGAGAGGGAAGGGGCTTTTGGCCACCACCTGCAGAACCATTCCTTAATAGGAGTTGTCTTGCTAATTGCCTCTCCTCTCCTCTCCACCTGTTGTCTGTCCCATTTGCACAACAGCAGGGGAAGCTGATTCACAATACTTATTGCTTCCTGACTGAACAGGTTTATATCCCGGGGGTGTGTTGACCTGGAGTTGTACTTTGTCGATTATGTGCTACCTTGTTTTTTTGAGTAGTGTATAATTTGATAATATTCCAACACTAATATTTGATAATATTCAAATCTGTCTCACCTGTGCAATCTCCTCAGTTTTGCGAAGCTTTTCTTCCCAGGTGATCGTCATCTCTTGAATCAACTTTTCAGACTCTTCCAAACGCTCTTTCAGCTCTGGAGCCTTCAACGACTGGAGCAAACACATCACATTAAAGGGGGGAGATTGCAGAGATTAAGAAATATTCAAATTTATGATATTTCAAAGATATCTCACCTCTGCCTGAGTCAATTGATCTCTTAGTTTCTCTACTTCCTCTCGAAGCTCCCTGATGATGCGAGCGTTAGGGTCTTCATTAACAACAGCGTGGTTCACAATGTTCTTTGCTCGATCTGCATAGCGCAGCGTCGATAGTGTCTCTTCATAATTGTCTGCTGCTGGACTCACAGTGGCAACCATTGCTGTTCGACTGTTTCCACCCAGACAGTCCTGGAAAAATACAAGCGAGACATTCAGGGATTAGGAGAGACCAAACACTAGTAAATGCTATGTAATAGCATAGGGAAAGTTTTTTGAATATATATGTACGTACCTTCAGTAGCCATGTTAGAACAGAGTCTCTGTAAGGAACAAATTTGTTCTTGTTCTTGGCTGTTCCCTGTTCAGCTAATGCTGAGATCACCAGTCCAAGAGTGGTGAGAGATCTGACAAACAAGCAATAAGAAAAAGGTCAAGTCTTTGCCATGTCTGTGCATGAATCTGTTCATTAGTTAGAGTTAACATCCCTGTAAGAACGCTTAAAAATCGAGCGTGTTTGAAGTGTTTTCCAGTCACTGTTGTTATTACACCATGCTTTCAGGGCTTCAGTTCTGCTGTCACTGATAGGGTGTTTTTATCCAATCAAATAAATTAAAGTACACCTAATCATGGGATTCTGTATTTAAAATGTTGACCCGAGTATGAAACTCTGCTCATTATCTTCCCACTCCCTTACCAATGCTAAGTAAGGGGAAGCCACTCTTAAATGACTGAATTTTCATTTTGGGGTTAACTGTTCCTTTTAGTGTACGTGTCTCTGTTGAAATGCTTTTGCGTACTTGTTGATGTTACTTCCTTCCTTGAGTCGTTCTCCCGCTGCTCCAGTTTTTGCAGCTCGCTCACTTCCAGCTAAGTCTACCAGACTCAACCGACTCACTTTCTCCCCAGTCGTCTGAAGAGAAATGAGAGAGGAACAGAGGAAAAAAACTCATTATCGTCACTATTAGGAGGTTAAACTAGAAAAGCATATTTTCTTAATATAGCATTATTGGCCCTTACAATCAATGATCTTCATTTGACTTGCAAGTTTGTGCTCGGATTTTTCGGCCAAGAATTTTTTTTAAACTGTTTTTCTTCAGAAATGGCAACAGTTGGCAGTGTTGAACATTAGGTCACATAACATGCATGCCATTCAGGGAACTAGCTGCAGCCATAAATATCCTTGTCAAACAATTTTTGGTTTGTCTTGTTTCCAAATTCTCCATAGAGTTTGCCTGGGCTGGGTGGGGATGGAGCTTTCCAACAGTTGCCCAACAGCCTGACATGAGTAATTCTCATTTCTTATCTCTGTGATAGGCCATCAGCTTTTGTTCTCACATTACATGCAAATGTCCTGGAGCTGCAGACTGAGACAGTTATGCAGATTTGGATGTGGTGAAATCCTGAATAAGGTACCACACATAATCATGAGGTTTAAAAAATATGTATGACTCATTAATCACCAGGGAGGCACAATATTAAGGCAACCCCACCAGTGTTTTCAATAGCTGTCAAATGGCCATTGCTCTGATTTGTATACTCGACTGCAAGACCACCCTAAAATAAAAAAAATATGTTGTTTAACTTCTTGAAGAATCTTTCTCATAAACTGCATTGTCCCACTCTTGTTCACCTTGTTCTTGGTTTCTTGTGTTGTTGTGAGTCTATCATCAGTTGATGCCAAAATGCCCTGTAATACTTGGGTTTCTCATATTTCAGTATCTTTTCGGCAGATGCCTTTTGCTTCCTGTGATCGACTGTACAAGTGGATATCAAAAAGCCAATCTGTACAGGGACAGATCAATTCCAGTCAAGTAGCTGACGAGGCAGAATTTAACATCTGATCTTCAAATGATAAAGACCAAAACCAGCACATCAGCAGCTCAGGATCAATCAACTTCTCAAAGCTTGACTTTTCTTATTAAAGTCAGATGAGAAATTCTTAAATTCAATGGAAAGAAAATAGAAATACCTTCAATCACCCCCTTCAGAGAGGATTTTACACTACTTCCACTTAAATATCTATTTTTACTACACCTAGTTGTTATTCTGCATTTACTCTTGTTGGATTCTTCGCTGATCTAAACACGAACTGCTTGAGTTCTAAAAATACACCAACTGGCAGCGAGCTGCCGGTTTTGCTCAAATTAAAGCCGAGGGGAAAAACCACAAATCTAACTAAAATGAGTCACGGACAAGAAAATGTAAGAAACACACTAGTCATACATCATGTTTAAACTCAAAATATTACTTTCTATTAGAAGCAGACTAATACGTTTTTGAATTTGGTAAAAAGAAAGCCACCCTTTTCCTGACAGTGATAGGTTGCTTTTGAACATCTTAGAAATCACATTAAGATCTTAAGCACAAAACCTGAATCGAGGACAGACTTGCTCTCGGGACCAACTGATATAGATCAATCACTACAGGTCAGTGACTAAAGCACGTAATAAAACAAATCATGTATTTCTATCTGGAAAACTGAGATAATAAAAAATAAAATGAGACGAAAACTATTTTCAGTACGGCCTGAAACAATTATCACATCATGGACAGCTGCTTTATGTGTCCACCAGTCCACAAGTGAAAAATACAGCTTGGTTAAGTTGAACCATCCCTGGTTTAAAACCAAAGAACGGACTCTTAACAACTGCTGAAGCGCCGTTGGATGGCGAAATTAACACATGGATACCAGCTCTATGACCTCCCCCATTTAGGCTGTGCGTTGTCATTCATTACGTGTAGTCGGCAGACACTCTTTGGTCCTACTCAATTAATATATGGCTGCTGGTGATAATAAAAAAAATTAAGAGGTAGTAGCTACTGTGGTATTTCCTGGGATACTGCAACCAGGAGAGGTGATACCTGCTAGATCAGTAACCAGATCACAAGCTTGTGACCATATTTGGCAGTGCCATGCTATCAACACGCACAGCATCGCTCTAATGAAGATCATTATGGAAAAACATCGGCTAGAAAAAAAAAAAAGGCCAGCAACCGAAGTTAGTGGCAATGGGGTCAAAGCTCAAACTGAATGAAGTTTGAAATATTTCACAAGTCTGATCAGGATTGTAGCAGGAAATCATGTGTTAGCTGTCAGAATGACTAATCCACTGTTCACTGTTCCTCTGCTTCACAGTCATACCAGCACGATAGCTGAATGACATAAAAATAATTGAATATCCCCAAACTTTCTAAAATCAAGCAGCAGAAGATCCAAGTTTTGAGATGCACACCTTAAAACCACTGCTAAGAGTGTGTGAAATTGAATTTAAGAAGTTTAATCAGTTTTTGGGGCGATCTGGGTTGACTATATAACCCTATCCAACTTGTAAAGAAATAGACAGAGAAGGGGAATACTTGTGCCCCTTTTAGCAGGGACATGAAAAACACCAGGTCCAGTTTTGTGTGTGGCAGTTTTGTCCGATGATAATCAATCAATCATTCAAATTAATAACAATCTTATTTTTGCTCTTAACCCCTTTTGTGTTAATTCATATCTTACTTACCTCTTTATTAGATATGGAATTAGATAAAGTTAATTATATTATATTTTTAGATACACACTTGATGCATGTGTTCAGACATGGACACAGAATAGGCTCAGATACACAACCGGGACCAGGGAGGCATGTGAGGTTAATTGCCACTGCAGAAAGATTTATAAGAGTGCACTGGGTTCAAGACAAAAGGGATTTATGTGCCATTCACAGAGAACTAGTCTAGTAATTAGAAGTCTAGTGAAAGATTCAGAAAAACCCTCGACAGAAAGTGCAACACAGCCCTAGAGAGCTTTAGTCACCTGTATATACCCAGAAGCACATGCCGACTCCACTTCTGGTGACGCCACAGGGAGCCAAGCCAGTGGAGAAAATGAAAGTGATCAAAGCTCTGGACAGACATTTTAAAGTGGCCAGTCAAAGATAAGGATGAAGTATAGAGATCAAAAAGATCTAAGCCAGCGGTGATTCAACAAGGAATAAGGATGGAATGGATGGAAGTAGGTTTGCAATGGTCTTGATATTATACAGGCCAGCAGAGACAGGACTCAATGTGGAAGTCTGGAGGAGAGGAGCAGTGATATGACTTTGATCGCCAACCTGGTAACTGGAGGAAGTTGGTGTATAAAGATCCAAAACCTCTGTGGAAATTCTGCTGATTGCTTCTTCTCCAGGTTAAGGCTATATTCATTTTGAAAGGTTGTAACATAGCATCTCTGATGTATTCAACCTGTAGCAAAATTTGTTGTTTCCAAAATGTTTGAGACCCAAGACCCGTTCGGAGATCCACCCTTTTTCAGTGTTTAGTGCATTTCAGTGCTTTGAAATATTGAATGACGGACTATGGATCAAGTAATGTTTTCAAACATGAAAAGTTATTTTTCCAGAGCACCCCTACCTTCTTTCTTACACCATACTCTGCACTTTAAAAACAGATCCATATAATAACAAGCATCATGCTAGATTCTAAACAACCAGCACTTTGCTATAATTATAAATAAAAATATGCCCTAGCATCAACTGAAATTTTTTTTAGTAGGGCCTGTTGAATACAAAGTATATTGAAAATGAAGAAAATAAATTATGTAGTAAAAATAAAGAAATATCCAACACAGGATATATTGGCTAAGTGACTCACTGATACACAGATGGTTCGTTTGATTGATGAGCTTACTGACTAACTTATTGAGGGAATCTGGGTGTTCCTTGAAAACAGAGCAGCCTGTATCAACTGACAAACTCAAAGTCATGGCAGTGAATTATTAACAGAATTTGCCAGTGGCAAGTTGTTCTTGAAACACGAGCATGGAATAGGAGAGGATAAGTGGGTCAATGACGATGGATAATCGGTGGGTAGGTCTTAGACAACCTGTTCAGACAGCTGAGCTGACATCATCGTCTTACTTTCTCTTTATTTCTCAACCACCAAGGCTGAAGCATGCAGGTTAACAAAGGGTATATATATCATTAATTCATATGCCAATAATATTTAAAATTCTTAGAATATTAGAACCGAAATACAATATTTCATCCAAAATTAAGAGACTAGTAAATTGCCATGCAAAAAAGATGGGAACTAAAGTTTAGGAAAAATACAACCCGATCTTATCTCTGACTTAAGTTCTAACGTTTTGGAAGCAAATGATTTGTGTGTGTTTACTAGATGCCCTACCCCAGCCTGTGTGTGTGTGTTACATTTTACCCCAGATTGCAAGTCTTTGAGAGTATGTGTGAGGATAATGTTGAAGACAGCATGCGATCGACTGCTCTCCTCATTCATGTTGGTAGCAGCGACAGTCCGAGACTTATTCCCCTCTGACATCAATAACTCAATGTCCTGTAAGAAGACCGGAGAACAAACAATAAAATAATAAATACATTGAAAGTCACTTTGATTCTCACAAAAGACACATATATATGACTGTAATTGCATTGTTAGAGATCCTTAAAGTCCAAAGACTAGAGAGAGGGAATGTAAATAAGATGCTCAATTTCCTGACATAATAGTAACAGCGATGATAGTAAGAAAGTAAGCAAGATGACAGAAAAGAAAAATAAAGATTATTATAAATAGTGAAAATCTTTACCTTGTAGTTGGCAACAGCTAGTCGAGACAGGCCATCTACATAAGGACCCAGAACTTTATGTTCTCTCACTCTCAGAGTTTGTCTACTCCTGGAGAGAAAAATAAGAGCAAGTTTAGAAACCGATAAAAAAGCAAGTTTAATACACAAATAAACAACATGGTTACAATTAGGATATCAATGTGTATCTTATTTAATAGCCACACATAGACTTAGATGGTTTGATCTATTGCTCCAACTTTTCCAACTTCACTTTGTTAGCCCTCAACACAATATTCAAAGATGCTGCATGCTGAGAACTTCATCATTCTTTAGTCCTGCACCAATCCCATATGCCCGTCAGATGGTTTTCTTCTCCTTGGGTCATTTAACTGGGGTTAAAAGGTCACAGGGAGAGTGATGGTCATAGGTTCTGCTGTGTGGGGCAGCACAAAAAGGCCAGTGGGTCCTGATTTACTACAGACCAGATGGGCTTAAACTGGACTCCATCCCTGACTGCAGGACATATGGATGATCTTTTTTACATCAGGTGCCCACAGCAACTGGTAGTGCCAACATCCACCAGACATTGTCTCTGATCTAGCAATGAACTAGCAGTTTAAACAGTTAACACATTTAGATACTTGATGTTCCCCCACAAAGACAACTCAATTGTTTGAGGCAGACATTATAGACTTCTATTTAAGGTCGATGCCCTGAAGCCCCCTCCCCAACCAAAATAACCCATGATCGTACAGTTGGATTTCAGTCCAAACAGCAGATATACCATCAGCAACTATAACACTTCCTGTTGAAGATACACAGAAAATGTATTTTACCTTATCAGTGGAATAATTTAATGTGGAGTAATTACAAAAAGTAGATTTTGTACCTATCCTTGTATTGCCGTTTCAATTCGGCAGAAGGAAATAAGCGCATACAGGAATAAAGGGCGGCATTACTGGCCTTCCGAGGGAAAAAAAGTAATTCCTTATATCATAAAAGGGTTCGAAGATTAAAAGGAGGTAGTACCCTTTGGGATCAAGCAAATCTCTGACTTTCTCATTGTAGATCTCCATGAAAGACACCTCGACAGTAAAGCTCTCCTCTTCCCTCTGTTCCTTCTGCGTTCGGTCAAACAAAGCACTACACAGGCGGGGAATAAGACCTGGCTGGTCCGCGGAACCCATCATGGTGTATGACTTTCCCGAACCTGACAACAAAACACATAAACAACGTGGAGGAGTGAAAAGGGACATCTTTGTGGCAAATCTACAGACAATATTTAAAGTGAGTGGAAAGTGATTTTGTCAGGCAAAACTTTACGACCTAATATAATAGAACACCAGTGGCATCTTCTCTATCTTTGCAAACATAAAATTTAGGTATTCATGACATTGTCATAAATAGGTAAATTCATTTTGATGTCTACAACTGAAGCCATAGTTAATGTCGGTGTTGTATTGGAATGCATTATCGTGATCATTTTTTCATTCTTCTCATACAGATAGCTGGGAGAAGCAGAATATTAAGCATGTCTGAAAATAATGCATCATCATCATCAATATGACATCAATTTTTACGGGATAGTACAGGTTTGGCAAATAAAGTGGTCACTGTTCACTGATTGTATGGATTATTTCAACTTTTGTGTAGACACTGTTACACGCATGCGCAGTACACGCACACCCAAGCATGAGCTACCATGGCTACATCTCAGCAGTAAACCAGAAAACACAACAACGCAATTTGTAGCGCCAGTCAGGGTAAAATAAGCTCAGCATTAAAACAACCACAGAAACGTTCGGCACAACAAACTTAATCAGATCCTTCAAAATGAATCACTTCGAGTAACAGACCAAAGTTTCAAGATGCTAACGTTGGCAGAGCGGCTAAGTTGGCCGAAGCCCTAAATTTCCTGAACAAAGCCAACGTATAAGATATAAGGTTGCATAGAAACGGGATGTTGGTGTGGTCACAACAACCTGGAGCTGAACAAGCTCAAAACTGTAAGGATGAGAGTGGACTTAAGGGGGAACCGCCCATCACTGCCCACCCTCACTGTACTGAACAGTACCGAATCCTACAAGCTACAATCTCTCAGAACCTTAAGTGAACATCCAAAACAGAAACAATAATCAAAAAGACCCAGCAGAGGATGTACTTCCTACGCCAGCAAAGGAAGCTCAATTTATAATAACCTTGTCCATTTTATAATTACCAAGTCTATTTTATATTATGTTAGTACTGTGAGAGCTCAGTTAACCGGAGTAAAATTCCTTGTATGTATACCCTTGGCCAATAAAGCCGATTCTGATAATGGACTTAAAGCTTCAAAGTTTTATTTTATTTTCGAAATGAACTTCATTTGGTTTAAGAAATACATGGAGAAGAGGATGGAGCATACATTAATTTAAAGTCAGCAACACCCATCAATATTACTTCCACTTTAATGCTTCAAAATAAGAGCACTTAAAGTACACTGCTCATTCCGGTTTAAGAACTTTTGATAAAAAAATCGGAATTGGACGGTCAGACTTTATAAAAATTGTTTATCGGCAAAGAAAATTGCAATATGTGCACCTTTCCACCTCTTACAGTTATAACACACCCAAACCAACACACCTTGCTTAATAATTAGCCCAAAAACCTGAAGTCACTATGCTAATGCAGGAAAACAGAATGGTTCTTACAGCTCTTGCATCTATGGATTAGCTGTTTTTGCTATGTAATTAGCCCTTACCAGTTTGACCATAGGCAAAGATACAGGCATTATAGCCCTGGAAGGCATTGCGGAGAAGACTTTCCCCAAGGCACTGGAAGACCACCTCCTGACCTGGACACACATAATCACATACAGATTATTCTTCTATGACACAGTGAATAATAAACCTTTCTGAACTCTCTAACTGGCATTTAAGTAATGAAATGAGGAAACATTTAAGACAACTAATTAGAGATAGATAGTGATCCTTTGATTGGCCGACATACACAAATCTGATCTAAAACATAATTGGATAGTGTTACATATGTTACAATGTAAAGAATAACCCAGTTGAACATTTATTAAATCTAAAATCTAAAACATGTTACTCGTTAGTTTAAAAATGTAAATATAAATTTTAATGTACATAAAATAATGGTTTTATACATCTACATGTAAAACATATTCTGTTTTGTGTGTATTATATATTGATTGCCTTGCTCTCAAAATATCAGCGATTGAAAACCCACATCGACCAATCCCTACTTTCAATAATGTTAAGTGATTCTGTAGAATGAACTAACCTGCAAAATGCTCCTTGTCTGTCTCATCAATGGACCAGAAGCAGTAATCGTAGGCAAAAACCTGGAGAAGTCAAAGCAGCAGTAAGTATGAGATTTAAACAACAGATGTTAAATGTATTATTATTATTATTATTATGTGAATGGCCGATTCTTCGATTGTAACAGCAACGCTGACATTTAATAATAGGTTTTATCTATGAATATAGTAGAGATATTTAAGGTGCAAATAACAATATATTTAAAAAAGAGAGACTGTTGTCGACACACTAATAATGAAAAAAACATTTTGTTAATAATTTGCACCTTTAGGATTAAGTACCGTAGAGGCAAATTTTTTATCACCGACAGCCTTTTTCATAAATGCTTAGAGGTGGCGGGTGCCATTGTTTTTGGTTCTTAGCCTCTATCTTTGGACATCCAAAAGGCCTTAATCAGCAGATCTCAGTGTTATCTGAAGGCAATGTTTTAGCACTCGCCACGTAATGGGATTACTAGCATTTCTTATCTGTATGATCAGCTGATCTCCAGCTGATCTTTGATGCAAAAGACACTGCGCTATATGAAGAGCCATGTTGGGGCGGCGGTTCTCTCTGTCATGACACCGGTTATGGGGAATTTGAGGAGACTACGGGGGAACCCATGTCACCATGGTTAGATGGGACATCAAGGACTAAGCACGAGTAGAGAAACCATAGGGAGATGCTGTACACGTTGGGATCGAACTTTATTATTATTATCATTTCATATTTGTCAGCGCGCGGACTGGTCAGAGCCCTGTATGGATACTGGGATTATATTCCTGGGATTATTCAACCGCCCATCTGGGTAGCTGGGACTAATTTGACAAGAACTGCTTATCTCTCCTGCACCATTCACTCTGTGCGGGGAGCAAGTAGGACAATAAAGGACTTATCATTTGTATACATGGGAAATTTCTGTTCATGTTACTGGTACTATTTGTTTAATTTATGCATATTGACCCTAAAGTAGCTGTTTTTGTTGATTAAATTATCCTTGGTTAATTTACCTCACACCTAATTTTTCTGAGAGGATCCTGTTATTTCTGTTTTTGTTAATAATCTAATATATAATGTGCTGACTGTTCCAATGTTGCCACAGAAGCTGAGACCATCAGTGACACCCGGGAGCTAGGAGATTAGATGACTGGGAATACAAAAATAGTGTGATGTATTTTGGAAATATGTTTTGAGAGGGACTCAGAGAAAAGCCTTTGATAATCTGGTCTTCTTTTCAAAGCCCTGATATCCTTTCTAGACTGTGTGTGCTTAAGATTTCAAACCAAACATTCAGTTGACACCTTTGCTGCAACTAAAATCAGTCCAGAAATAACTTGCAGCATTAAAAGGGTTTTTTTCTGCAAATGAGAAGAGAGACGTGTGTGATGTGTTCTTTTGCTTCTCTGCCTTGACTTAAGATATCACAAATCTTATTACCAATACTACTACTAATAATAGCAATTAGATTTGACTGCAATTGCATTGCATTGTTTCAATAAGCTTTTGACAGAAAAACTAAGAGGAAGTATAGCATACATATCTGGTTTATGTCTCACAGTTGTTAGAAAAAAGTATGAAGTGAATGAGGCCATACAATTGTTAAACAAGATTCTTGAGGCAAAACCATTCTTAAGTACATTACTTTTTAGCACACAGCCTGTACCGTTGCACATTGTTCCTTTTTCACGTACGACGGCTTCTTTGTGTAACACATAGATGATTCACCACCATGCAATTACCTCAGCATTTAAATATCCGTGTTTGTGTATGTGTGCTTTACCTTGGACTGACTTCTGATGATGTCGGGAAGGTCAAGGTCCACAGCAGCATGTGGAGAGATAGGGACATGACATTAGGTGCAAACGTAAGAGAGGAAGATATTTTTAGTTATTCAGTAGGCTGCAGTTAGGAACAGATGAAACCTAAAGCACCAGAGAAAGGAAATCCTAAATTGAGCCATTTGCTCAATCTTTTTTTCCCCCTACTAATTATTTTGTGTTCCTGCTGTATGGAAGAATAGGGACAGTCAGAAAGACAATAAAAGACATGGAGGAGCAGTAACAGAAAGAAAAACAAGCCAAAGCTTCAGCCAACAGCCTCAGGCTTTTCTTGTTTTCAGACATTGTTTAGGACCACATCCGATACAGAATCAGCCTTAAGGGAAGCTTTTTTAAATTTTGCTCGTCTGTTTGCAGGTCTAACCCACATGTCAGGGTTTTTGATGTGGTTGTCTATGAATTGTCTCTGAGGGCCTAGGGGAACAAAATCTCTGGGTCAGGACATGTGTGTGTGGGACTGAGTGTGGGAGTTGGGTTGGTAGTGAAGTTGGCAGAGGGCTGGTGTAAGCGGGTGACTGGGTTGAGGTAAGGGTGTCAAATAAAGGGAGTCAAATGTCAATAACAATTTAAAAAAAGTTTAAAATCTGTGAAGGTGACTGGTCCAAATATATATAATTTGGAGATATGATGTGGACACAAATTACCTTCGGTCAACACAATACAGGACAAAACAAGTCTAAATGTCAATACCGTCAGAAAACAGTGGAGCGGAACCGCCACCTATTGCGCATTCATTGCTGAGTGCTCCAGCATTTTAATTTCTAACCTGAGCTGCAGCAGTTGGAGAGCTAACTTCACCTAGCACAAGCAGATACAGGAGGATCTGCTGGGCTTTGGCCCGGCTCAGTAGTAGTCATAGTAGAATTATGGGGGATAACCCTTTAGTGCCTGTACACTTCTGCGTTAAACACAGACAGTGCATGGATCTTTATAATTTCTCATTTACGTACCAAAGTGCAATATGATGTAAACTGAATGGATTATAAGCAAAAAATGACAGTTCTAATTTTAGCTAGAATTGCCCAGAAATGCCGTTAGAGCAGAATCAGGTGAGCAGAACCATAAACCTGACAGTGCGGTTTAAGCTACAGTTTGTAAGAAAATAAAACAACTCCTTTAGAACCAAGCAGAGTTCCTGAGCATTGTTTACCAGTAGCTCAATATGGAGTGCATGTGATGGAAGTCAGCCCTGAAGATATATAGAACTAAGCCCTTGAGATATAAAGGAGTCTGTCCAGTGAACAAAGTCTGGGACATCTGAGCATCTGAACACTCCAGCTACTCTGAGGTCATTTCAGAGATAATGTCCTTATATTAGTGCCGGGCAATATGACTTATTACCGTGATTAATGAAGTATTTTTTTTTAGGTGATATTTTAACTTTCCTTTTTCTTCCTCTTAACATGAACCTTAATTTTGAGTGAGCATTGACTAATGTTAGTTGGCAAAAGCACCGACTGAAGATAACTAAGCACCTTCTTAAGGGGCGTTTGAGTAATCTTGACTGAAATAATGGCCATGAGCAAGATTAAGTCACATGTAGGTTTATCATGTAGGTTTTAATATATGCTCAGCTTATTGAATATTGAATATTGAAGAAATACAATTTTAAACACATTCTATTTGAACTTCTTTGTTTAGAAAACAAATATTTTAATGACTTCTTAGCTACTGTTATGTCACATGTTTAGTAAATTCTTTCACCACATTGAAAATTCAATGCGGGGACATAACTCTTAACAAGTGCTTTTATATGATATTGTTAATAAGCTTAATGTTCCAATTAATCATGACACTCATTTAAGGTGCTATGTCCTAGCTAGTTGTATCCTGACAGAATGTGTCTCCAATGAGTGAAAATATGACATTTCTAGCTATACAATGCAGCTGTTGGAGCATTTTAAAGTTATTATGAACCGTATTCACCCCAAACAAAAGACAATGTCACCGATCTCAATATTACACATGATACTGAACAGATTTAAAAAATCTCAGTGACTCTGTGGGGCACGTAAGGAGAACAGGCTGGAACCCTGCACCAACATTAGTACCATTAATTCACTAAAAACATTGTAAATACTTGGCAACTCAATCAGCAGTCATCAAATTATTCTGATGCCTAGTTCAGCTTGAACCTTTGATTCAGAGCAGCTTTTGTTTGAGTGGAACTTCTAAAATGACTGAATAATAAGAAATGCAAAACATATTGATCTGTATGATCTGCATGTCTAAGATTGCTTGACATGCAATTTATTTTAAGAGCCATGCGTCAAATATTTCATCAACTAATGACATGTAAAAACCAAAAGATTGACAAAACACACTGATATGCTTTCAGTAGCCATCAAGACATTAGACATTAATGCCAGCCATTTGGGCTGAATTAAATTCATAAATCGTTTCTAAAATATGGCAATAAATTTGGGAAATTTGGCAGGCAGTCCCTGTGGGCATATTATCCTCAACACAGTGAGTCCTTTATTTCCTTTATTCAATGAATTTCTCAAATTTATGATACCATCTTGTGTGAGGTGTCTCCATAAAACCACTTTCCCTATAGTACAAAATCTTTCTGTTCTCTTTTTCTGATTTGTTATTCCTCACTGCAGAAGATTAATCATTTTCCTTCTCCATCTGTGTTGGCGCCATCAAAAGGGTGAGAGCAGCTGTCAGTCACAGATATGTGTCAAGTCTGATGATCAGAAGTATATAGACAGCTAGTGGTGTACACAAACGGCTATTCTTATGAGGGGCCACACTAAATCCATTCTATCTCTCAGGAATGCTGACCATCAATGCCGAATGCCTGATGCCATATCAAACATGACCCATAGACCCATCACAAACCTGCACTTGTAAATCGACCACCCAAACACATGTTTCTCTTTACGCATGCACATTCTTCAAAAACTGCTCGAGCTGGAGTTCTTGCATGAACCAGAAAGATTTGTTCCACTTCATGTTTCACTGACTCTTCAACTGCAGACATGCTACATTCAGAGACTAAAAACATGCAGAGTAATTCCTGAATGCTTATTGACTCCAGTGGCAACCCTCACCTGGATGACATCAAGGACCTCTTCCAAACTATGTTGACATGTATCCAGAGTAGACCACTGTTTTTCGATCACGGGTCCAGAAGCGTCAATAGACAAGATGCTATGGCTACATAAGAGGGTTCTTGCGTTAGGAAAACGTGTTAATCCATTCTGGGTCTCAAAATCAAAGAGGGAGGATTCTACTGCTCTTTTGTAAATACAGTTTAACAACAAAATCTTTAGTTATGGGGTCACATATTTTGAAAGAATGATTCCAGAGCTTTCAGAATTCATGGTATTCTGTAAACTCTTCTCATGGGTTTTAAAGCACCCTACATGCTCGCCATTTCCCCAGAGGTTATATATCTACACACTTCCAAACTGAAATTTAAATTAGCAGATTTTGACATATGCAGTGATGACAGCTGTCATGGTTGCTTCAAAGGATGGCGACGACATGGGTTACCCATGTCTTGTGCTCAGACACACATTAACGATGCAAGGAGCCCCAATGACCAATCAGAGAGGAGAATGAGGTGGTCAGGAGAGCCGTTAACCCGCCTCTCCCAGTCCCCAAACAAATCTACCCATCCCTCCTCCCTTCGGCAAGCTCAACCACTGTGATTATCATCATTTAAAAAATAACTTAATGCATGGTTGCTTCCCCCCCCTCTGTTTCTCTATTGCTCATGTGCTCCGTTTTCTCCCTCACTGGGACTGTACCATGCATGGCTGTGTAGGGAGAGATGGAGGATGGAGGCTGAATGTAGCCAGTGGGGTTAGGAAGCAAAGAAGCTGAGCCTGAGACTGGAATGTTAAGCTGAAGTAGAAACAGCATTAGGGTAACAGAGTACATACTGATGGAGCAGGACAACAGGACATGGCTAATATCTGAGTTAAGTACATAATGACTGACAATCAATAGTACAGCATACCGTGAGAATGATTTATAGTGGACAGCCAAAGTATATTCTCCTACATATACTAAATGTATGTTCTGGGGGACAGAAAAATCCCTAATAAGCGGCAGCGCAATTTTAAAACTATAGCTTTAATGTCCAGTATTCCGTGACTGCAGTGCATGTGGCAATGTAAATGTCTGAAGATCGCTTTCAGACGAGGGGCAGCAGAACAGGAGGCCTGATCATCCATAGTGCTGAGCTGAGCCCAGGGAAGGAGGAGGCGGTAAGAGTGGGTAGAAAGGAGAGATCCCGTGGAAGTCAGTGGGTAGAGTAGTTCTTTTAGGTAGGGGGGTGCGTTACCATGGATGCACTGGTGAGTGAGGAGAGAGATCTTATAAACAATCCTGGTGGAGATGGGAAGCCAATGAAGGGAATGAAGAAAAGAGGGTGATGTGTTTCTGTTTACGAACTCTCATCAGGATCCTTGCAGCACTGTTTTGAACATACTGAAGTCTTTGAAGACTTTCATCAGGGATCCCGATGAGAAGTGCGTTACAGTAATCCAGTCTGGAGGAGACGAACGCGTGGACCAGCTTTTCAGCATCAGTGAATGAAGAACAGAGTTTGGAAATATTTTTGAGATGGTGAAAGGAGATCTTGCAGATGTGTTTGATGTGGTATTCAAAAGTGAATTGAGGGTTGAATCTTACGCCGAGGTTGTTGACTGATGAAGAGAGGGGAATGTCGTGACCAGAGAAGGTAATACTGGTTATGGAGGAAGACTGGGTCTAATAGGGGGTGCCAATTAAAATTGCTTCGGTTTTTTGAGCTGTTCAACTGGAGAAAGTTGTTTTTCATCGACACCTTTATATCCTCCAGACATGCGCGGAGAGTTGATGATGATGAGGATGGAAAAGCTGCGAAGGAACATGTGTCAGTTTTTTTGTAGATTTGCTTGTCATCAGCATAGCAATGGAATAAGAGTCCATATTGACTGATGACATGGCCATGGGGGAGCATGTACAGTATGAAGAGAATGGGGCCGAGGACTGATCCCTGGGGGACTCCACAGGTGACGGTGTGTGTCCGGGACCTTGAACTTCCAAGTGAAATGTATTCTGTTATGTCGTTGAAGTAGGACTGAAACCAGTTTAGGGCGGTGGCAGTGAGTCCAGTGGTGTGATGTAGGCGGTGCAGGAGTATTCCATGGTCAACTGTGTCGAAGGCAGCAGACAAATCAAGGAGAATCAGGAGGGAAGGTGAACCAGCATCTGCTGCCATCCGTAGGTCATTTGTGACTCTAAGCAGAACTGTTTCTGTGCTGTGGGTGGAGCGGAAACCAGACTGAAAGGTTTCAAAGAGAGAGTTGTTGTATTTGAGGTGGTCCTGGAAGTGGGCAGCAACTACTTTTTTCAGTACTTTGGAGAGGAATGGGAGTTTGGAAATGGGCCTGCAATTTGCAAAACCTTCTGGATCAAGAGTTGGTTTTTTGAGGAGTGGTCTGATTTTGTTGGCTTTTAGGGCAGATGGAACAAAGCTGGCCTGGAGGGATTGATTTATTACAGCGGTGATCAGGGGACTGATGGAAGAGATGTTAGTTTTCACTAGGGCTGTAGGAAAGGGTTCGAGGGAACAGGTGGAGGGTTTCATCGTCCTGATGATAACCTCAACCTCCAGCTGTAAGATTAAGGTAACAGTAGCCAGTGGGACAGGTCTCATTCAGGGTAGAGAAAACATTTTGTTGTTGCCAGGTTTCTGTAAGGCACATCACGTCCAAACACTTGTCCAGAATGTGGTCATGTATGAGGCATGATTTGTTTCCTAGAGATTGTGTATTAAAGAGTTCAATTTTAATACTAGATGGAGCAAGGAGTCTCTGTACGGGAGTCTCTCCGCGGGAGTAAACAAACTTAGAACGGCCATTACTGTGAATGTAACGGGGCCGGCGGAGGAGTCCAAGTTGTTTATTAACTTATTATACACAACGGAGTGTTGTAGCTGTTGAATTTCATCAGTTGGGTGACGGAATAATTTATCATCATGCCAGTCGTGGAGACTAGCCGGTTATTAACGAAACGCACAGAGTACGTTATTAGGCATTATTTTCATGGAAATGATGCCGAGAAAAATGCTATCAAACACAGAAAGTGATCAACAGTGGCTTTTGGTGAATTTGTCACTGGGGCAGTGATGAAAAGGCGGATACACAAACTGACATCAACGATGAACAAACAGGAAAAGACCTAAAAAATGAAATAAATAGATACAGAAATCCCTGGGTGATGGTACACTAGCAGCAACAGGTAAACAAACCGTCACCAGACTCTGTTATTCTGTATTTGTACGAATTCTACCAATACAAATACGGATATAAATCCAAAAGGTTTGCCGGTGAGCAACAATAAAGGGATACTTGTCGGTTTATAGTATTGAAGGCTGTAAAACTCTGATGGAAAATTGGCAAACAGACAACGCCTGCGTCCTCTCCCTTCAGCGTCCAGACTGAAACTCAATTAGCACACAGAATCCATTTTTATATGGATTCTGTATCAAATGGTAACTTTATTGTACTATATCAGAAACATCAAAGCAAATCCAACAGAGAAACCATGAAAAGTTTGCATGGATAGCGTTTATCATCTGGAGATGGCTAACCAGTTCATATGCAACTAAAAAAGGACACTCTCTAGCCTTTGCACCAGTTAAAAGTTTGGTATTTCTGATGACATCTAGAGTAAGCATTTTCAATCTGACAATAATACAATAACTCACTTCTTTGATGAAACGTTTTTAGAATATGCAGTTAAATTGTCTAAAACGGGCTTCTGCACACCATGATTTGCTTGTTTCCTTTGCCAAATTTGAGCCTAATGACGCAATTACACACACTCATCTCACACCGTGTAAGTTCAACCACATTCGTAGGAAAATGCATATTTGCTATTCATAGTTGGATTAGCATATACTATGGGAAGTGGTGATGCAGTTCACAAACTGTGTCTGCCCTCTTTGATCCCTTCTTGGATACTGAACATCTAAGGAATGGCTAATGAATCTTTCCTCTTCTCTCTTTAGCTTGTTGGGCTTAACACAATAATTGTGTCCACATTCACACTGCTATGGTTTTGGACTATGTTTACATTTAAGCTTAGTACATGGTTTGAACAGATTTCAGCAAGACATTTTAAGACCTCATTCCATTTTAAAACCATTATAGATAGCATACCTACATAGATACAGCAGGCTCGTGGCTGGCTCTGTGCTATGCTAGCTTCAGATGCTCTTCTAACGTTAGTTCCTTGAAACTTGCTATGTTCCTTGGGGTGATTCAATTTAAAGTGTTTGGTTAAGTTTGTTGTGCTGAACTTTTTATGGGTTGTTCCTCCATAGCTTATTTTGTCCTTACTAGTGTTACAAATTATGAGCTTTGTGTTTTCTGTTTAACTAGCGAGATGTTTGGAGTCCTAATATTCATGCTTGGTGTGCATGTACTGCGCATTTGTGTAAAATGAATTGGCTGAGTGGGGCTCCTTGGCCGGTTGCTGATTACATCAGACCAGGCCTTCCGGCACCTGACTATAGATTGGTCCACCACTACATTGAAATGATCAAATTAGAGACCCTTCAATACTTATTTAGAACTGGAGGAACCCTTTCAGTAACTCTTAACTACAGCCATAACAAGCCATGTTTATGCTCATGGTTATTGTTTTAAGGGAGGGGCCAGTATGTCTAATATGTTGCTTGACAGCGCTTATTTTCATGCAACAACTTAAAAACTGTAGCAACAAATCTCCTAATTCCTATCTCAGAATGACTAGATTATGTGAAACTTCTAACATATTAAGTGTGGAGTTGGGCTTCACCATTCGTGAGTTAAGTTACTTGCCTCCACACGGCTTCAGAGAAATTTCAAATCAGTTAAAATTCCTGACCTGTCATAATGCTGGTGGGCTGCTAAAAAATTCCCACCACCACATGGTGGTTCAGGCTGTACTATTTAAGCGACTGACCTTATTCAGCACATAGATACCACCTTTATAAATGACAAATGGATCTTTCACTCCCAAAAACATATATAGTGATCACATTAACACCAGACTCACGGACATACTGATACATAAAACCAAAATAACCAACATCATTCCAAGACACTGCTCAAAACTGTCTCTTTTGTGATCGTTTTGGAAACCAAGTCGCTTATATTTGGTTCACTGATATCTGTGAGAAGACATTTTGTGTGTCATCATCCACATTGGTCACACCAATGCAAACAGCCTCAGGTCATCATGCAAACTGTAGTGTCTGCTCACACGGCTGCAGGGGGGTTAGTGTTCTGCTTATCCGACACATTGGCACAGAGTGCCCTGGTCCTGCAGTTCAAACTCTGGTTATCAGGACATCACAAGGGCAAATGCTCAGGCAGATAAAACACAAATTGCACTGTATTTAAGACAATTTACAGTATCAGGAAGAAAAAAAAAAAAATCTATAAACACCTTGGGTGTGAGAAAACATTGAGAGTCAATATATCAACATATTAACTTATACCTGATGATCAACTCTAAGAAGTGCTTAAGAAAGCTAAATCCTCAAACTTCATGAAGGAAGTTACAACCACAATGAGTCACTGAGAGTGGCAGTGTGAGGAATTGAAGTCTGGCCTGCCCAGTATTCACTGCTGGTGGAAAAACTGAATCAGACACACAGGCAGAACACACAGCTGACAACCGAGGAGTATGAAATGAAAATAACCTTATAAAAGTCCTTCCAAATTATTCATGGTGGAGAATTCCAAAATAGCCGACGGGTGTAGTGACTCCTATTATTCTACAAGACAAGACATGGTAGAATAGTTGGAGGACGGCATCATAGATTACACTGAGTCGATGTGAATTAGGACACAGTAATAATTAAGTTCTAAGAAACATTAAATAAAATTTACTGGTGAGGGAACTGTCACAGTGAGTTAGGTTTACATGCATCTACAGTATCTCGGGGTCGTTCACCGCGCAACCAATATGTCGTCTTTCAGAAATGGATAGCCTTTTCCCATCCCTGCCCGAGTGAACAAGATAGTCATTCTCAAGATGAGCAATAGAATGTTAAGTATGAGCGAGGGACACCACAGACAGGGCTGAATTTGTAAATCAGGAGGTTGGAGAACAGAAAGGTTATTGTTCCAGTGGGTTAGGGGTATAGAAAAACTCACAGAACATAGTTATACTACACAGTGCCCGAATGCTTAGCTTTTATCATCACAAAGAAAGTGTTATGTATATATATTTATTAATCAGAGCCTTCACAAGAATCCTTCAAATTTATGGAAGGGAGTTGCTATTTGCAGCTCTCTCTCTTGGAATTAGGGATGAAATTCATATTAACAACCATGAAATTCAAGCAGAAGAGCCACCTAATGCCGAGCTCACATTACAGGAGTTTTAAAACCTAAGCAGTATCTAATAATAAATCAGATCTCATTATACGAAATAATCTCCACAGATCTTTTCAAATCTCAAACATGATCGTATTTACAAAAATCTAAAGACTACAGGATTTCCAGAACAATCTTGTGCCCAAGGGAGCAGTGAATGAACGCACTATGTCACATGATCTCTCAAGAAGCAGCTGTATAACTTACACAAAATGTCTTTGCGATTGGGCTTTTTGCTGAAAAAGGTTCATTCAACAACTCTTCCTTGGAAAAAGGAGGTGAGGTTTTAAATGTGGTTCGCACCTGTCAACAATAGTCTGCTAGCTAATATTAGCCTAAAAGGCTAAAGTGTGTATCGTTGCCTGATAGCACTGTGAGATGCTTCAAGATCTTTGTGGGAGATTTGAACGGCTAAAAATCAAACACTGACTCTCTCTTGACTGTTTAAGAGCTAAATAAGAAGGTGTACGACTGGCTCTGTAAACACTTCAAACTTGATAATCTGGGCCAATCACTGGGAAGAACCAAAGTTCCAGACAAGTTTTCTCCTCCCATTCTAGGTTGGACCTTATCCAATACATGGCCCAATCTAGAATTTAGCAGATTTTGAAACATGTGTAAGCAGGTCTCTACACAAACCTTCTGCAACTGCTCCTGTGTAACTGGTGTAACCTATTTAAATATTAGTGAAACAAAAGAATGCAACACTGAAGGCTTTATATTATTGACAAAGCTAATGGCAAGTTGGACAAACCATGACATTTTCCGCCATGGAGGTTAAATGAACTTGCCTTGCGAATGGATGGTGGTCATGAGGATGACTTTTCTGAGTGTTACTACCTTTACTACAATTATTTATCGAGCTATGTTTTGCAAACATACTTTTTCTTTTTTCAAAATATGGCCACTCTTCAGACATTAGTTGTGTCCTAAGTCAGGGGTCGGATCCTTCAAAGGACCAGACGTACAAAAGCCAGGCTGTCTTGCACACAGGTCAACAGGGAATTTTACCAACTCTTCTGTTTTTATCCTAGTGATACAAAGTGTTGTGCCTCTAAACGTTGACAGCGGAAGCAGATGATTAGCCATTGTGGAACTGTAATAAAAGCTACACAGTCCTTTTTAATGCACTTTCTTCTACAGTTATATCTTCCCATCAACACCATGCATCTACAACATCCTACCTCTACACACATCTTCTATATGCACCAACTAATCTTTCTCCAATATCAACAACAGAGTGAAATGCTGAGTAAAAGATAAACCTCCACTACAACCAGTATGTAAAGGGAAAATGGAGCACAAACAAAGTAAAACATCTAGAGGCTAGCAGCCCTTCAGCCCATCCTCCTGCGACTGCTTCCACAGTCCTTTGTCATAGAGCGACTGAGAGACCAACTACAGCGCTCCTCTTGTTCAGTCCTCCATAAAAGTCAGTGGGAGAAGTTTATGGTGGACAGATGCTTGAGAAAATTATAGTATTTTACCCACCCTTCAATCATCAACTCTGTCAAGGAAGGGGTTTCACGGTCACTGACAATGACCTGGAGTTAACCCCTGTGCCTCATGTTGCCACAGAAAATGAAGAGCAGAGAAAAAGGGAGGAAACCAGGCAGTGGGAAGTTACGACCTGACGGTGTGAAGGAAGAGAGGAGTGGAGTCCGTCTTTCAATGTGTAATTGTTTCCTCCAACCTCTGTCTTGCTTCCAGACATAGGCATGTCCAGCCCATACACACACACATGCACACAACCAAAACTAACGCAGGCTAAAACCTCCTTTGGTGCGGGGATTGAGAGACTCAGCAACAGCTGACCAACAGGATGGAGAGTGTAAAAGTCCAAAGAGGGTAACAAGTAGTTGAAATGTATTTGTCTCCAAGGGGTGCAACAGATGTTTAACCAGATTCCCTGCAAAAACTACATCATGCAACAACGTAAGTTTCCAAAAAAAACAAGATAAGCTTTTTAAAAACGTCATACATGAGCGGCACTGGAAAAAGGTGCGTTCGCTTTTTGCCATGATTAGAAGTACTTGATTAAGACTGTTGATGAAAAATTCTTGAGACATTCAATTCTCTTCTCCTGTGCTTTTCATTCAATTATTTTAATGCAAGTCTAATCACAGTTTAGTAATACAAATGCACCTTGTGAAGAAAAATTATTTTTTTGCACTATCAAGATTATAATTAGTCTCTTGTCAGAAAGAGAGAAAAAAATGATTCCCTGGATGGACTGTGGAGGTGTGAATTGGGCGTGGTGGTGGAGCCAAAGAGGTTTCTTAGATTTTTCATTCTGCTTTAACCTAAAATAATCTTTGGCTGTGCTGAGATTGTTGACTTTGTCACTTAATGATCCACAATGTTCATGACTACAGATGCTTATCGAAAATTTTGGAGCCTCAAGAGACTAACAGTTGGTGCTAGAATCTACATTCATAGCAGTATAAGCACGAACATGAAATTAAAACTGACAAAATTATACTCCACAAATTTATATTCTGTAAAACACTGGACCCCTCACGATAAAAAAAACACAAAGAGGGGGACAACATCTATGAATTTATGGGCATTTATGTGTTGAGTTAGATGTATATGAAGACAATAAACAGCTTCTTTTGACACAAACGTACCTGGAGTCTCCTTTGCCAAGGTTGCCTGAGGCAGGATGGAGGATCGTCTGGTTCTTCGCCATCTCCACAACACATTTAGTATTTAATTCCTTTTCTGTTGATGAGACAACAATAGTTACAACTAAAGCAATAAAACTCCAAACCCAAACATTTTTATACTGGTACATCTTAATGTTTCGATATTACAAAACACTAATGTGAATGAGAATTAATATATTATGTAACCAGAAATGTCATGGTATCAAAGTCCGGACCGTCAGACAAAAAGAGAAATAATTTTCCTGCATCCAGGGATACATTTGAACAAAACAAAGATTAACATTAATTACTTAATTTCATGTACAGAAAAATAACTTAAAATGTTTTCTATTCTGCAGAATAAATTAATTTAGTGACGTAGTATCTGTCACATGTATCTATTTTGTTTTGATGGTTACTTGTTAGTTGACTCCATAGTGGGAAGAGTGGAGAAGTTTAACAGCAGAATTGCCCAATAGCTTACTGTGCAACATCAAGTTTAACAACTTTGTGAGTAGGGTGTGAATCAGCCACTCTGAAAATGACCTTTTACCTTTTCCTTTGAAAAGAAGCTAATCAATAAAACATGATACACAAATGACTAGGGTCCTCCCATGATGAAACTGGCCTGTTTGTGTGTCGGAGTCCAACACTTTGCCTTCAGAACACCAACTGACTATTTCCAACACAGCATAAGGAGTGACTATTATTCTTTTTCCACTCAGGTATTTTTGTTGAAAGTCTGCACAAATCAGGAAATTGCAAAGTCCTATCAGGAAATGAGAAATACATTTTTTGTATAAGATATTAGTTGGTTAAAAAATTCCAAGTAAATATCTGATCTTTTTTAAGGACGGCTTCAATCGGATAACTAGGTGTACCTCAAGGAAAGTAGTCCATACTAAGTTTATTCTCAGAGCTGAGTCAGTCATTATAACCCTGAAATAGAATCCATGCTGTGGAAGACACCAGCAGAAGCATTGGAAAATAATAACATGAACCGCAGTGGAAATTCAGAAGTTGGTAAAATCTCTCTGTGAATCTGGCTTACAAATGAGACTCAGGGATCTGCACACAGGCTATGTGCTGCCTGCGTGTCCTGGGGTTCCTTTTTGAGTAGAACTGTTTGTTTGGTTTAAGAAAATTATGTTCTTTAAATAATGCATTAGGACAATTAGGATTATGTCAAAAACACGGTTGTAAATGAAAATTGTCAGAATCTTGGCTTGTAAAAGATAAAAACGTCAATGTCAAGTTATCGCTATTTAAGGTAGTTTATACGATCAGAAGAGCACCCAGGATCCTCTGCTCCTTCTTATGTTGCTCAAGGTTTGGATATCCTCTTCTGTTGTGCCAGCATGACACAAGAGGGTCAGAGGTCAGGGCTAAACGGCAATCCTTTACATGCTAAATCAGTGTTTGCTCAAGGAAACCACAACTGAGGCAACTTGCTTACATTAATGTCTTTCGACTGTAAGACCTGGTTCTAAATCTCCCATGTAAACAAGCAGGCACCCTGGCCAGGTACCAGAAGGAACTAGTGGTGTTCCAAAACAGAATCTTTACTGCAGGAATTTACTGGGCATCTGATAATTCATTTTACGGTCAACATTTGGCTCAGTACGAACATACAGGAAACGCTGCTGGATTCTACTGACCCACGTGACTGTCGATTATCCATTTGCAGAGAGCAAGCAAAAGCATGCTAGCATTTTCAACCAATGTGTGACGGTAGGAAACTTCCGCTAGTTATAATTCTTGTCTCCTACAATCACTATCAAAATTGGCATGTATAATGCCATTTAATGAGTATTATGCATTTACTTTCTCCAAACAAGGCATGACTACTGTTGATAGCAGGATTGCAAATATAAACTAATCAACCAGAACATAATAACCCCTAAAAGCAAAGTAAAAATAATCTAGATTATTTCATAACAATGTGACTTGATAGTGGGTGAAATGTTATCGGCAGCATTCGGAGTGACTATGACAATCGCCAACTTGGGATGGCTAGACGAAAGGGTCAGAGCTTGTTGGGTGTTTCGGTTCTGCAGTTGTTAGTACCTTCTAAAGTTGTCTTAGGAAGGACAACCAGGGAACCGATGACAGGGTCATGGCTAACCAACTTTCATTGATTGCAAAGGGGTATGAAGGCTGTAGTATCCCAAAGAAGAGCTACTGTAGCTCCAATTCCTGAAAAATGAATGCCCTTCTGATAGAAAGGTTTCATCACTCAAGTTCTGATAAAGGAAATATGATATTCTCCATAATTTACTTGATGAAGGAGCAATTTAAAATAAAAAAAAACTTTCCTCAAAGACTTCTCAAAATGCAAAATTATTGATCTGGATATACAGTAGTTACAAATACTGTTAGAAAAAGATAATGGCAAAATATAATTCATAGAATTTTTTTAGAATTAGATCACAAATAGCAGCTCCAGTACGAGAAATCTTTATGAATACAGATCCAGATGGAGAAGGGTTTTGAGGCTCAATTGTCTCAGGGGCCTAAACACTGCTGCCCCAGGGCTGAGCACAGGGGATGCAGCTATTGAAATTTGGTATCAAAGGTCAGAGAACCTGAATCACTGTCCAATTCTTCTGCTGTCAAGGACACCATAAAGCAAAATAGGCAGAGTGAGCCAGCCAAGACAGTGAGAGTGAAAGCACAAGATAAAGTAAAAAAAAAAAAGGGGGACGTGTTGCATAAATGGAGAAGCTGAGTGAGAAACTTCTTGTTCTGCCTGCTCTTCCACTGCTGCTGCCTTCATTACCCATGTGCCCCGAGTGCTACAGCTATGCTTCCTGATTCGTAGAGGGGAAAGTGTGATGTGGTGTGGTGTGTTTGGGAGGATAAATGTACCCATTGTTATCTGCCACTCCTTGCCCCGTAACTAGCTCTCATTTTCCACTGGCCTACTCTCCAGTCCTTTCCTAGGCTACCGGTGCTGAGGTTTGGCAAAGCAGCTCTGAGATCAGCTAGGAAGAGGAAGCTGATAGGCCGTGGTATTGCTGTTGCTACGCCTGGTGTTACTCTTTTCTTCGAAGGCCACAACCATGGGAACATGAAGCATTACGCAACATTAGCAAATATTCATTCAGACTCCCTTCCTGCCTTTGTCCTGCTCAGCAGCTAAAACCACCTCTGCTCCTTAACCTGGGATACACTGACACAGTGGCCCCAAGGCCCCAAAGAAATCCCACTTATCATTTCAGTGACATATATGTGAGTCAATTCATCGTGAGGTGATTGATGAATGTGAATATTTGGTCATCCCATTACTCTTTCTATGGTGTCCTGAGAAAACAGTCTGACCGCAGGGGACAGAAGAAGAGTGTCTGAATTGAGCAGCTCCAAGGTCTGAAGGTTTGGGACTGGAAAAGAATACTGAGTAATTCCATTAGAGGCAAACATGTTGGTTACAACTTCTAAACTGACAGGGATGCTCTAAGTAAGGGGATGTAGAATTTTCTTACATTAACTATTGATAGAAACTCCGTTCAGGTAGTGAATAGAAATGCACCACTGGAAACATAGCACTTTTGGTTCCAAACCTATTCCCAAGTAGGAAAAGTGCATATATACTGTGCTTTGGTCATTACCAAAGCCACCCATGCAGATAGTTTGGTGATGCATGGACCAACAAATCTGATCTGATAATTTGTAAATAACAGCGTCGACAGCTTTCTTAAAAAGTTGTGATCGAAGAAACAAATCTGACTCGCCTGGAATCTGAGCTTAATCAAAATGTCTCCTAATGAGGTGTGCAGCAGAGCTCATAATGACAGCAGGAATTAGACATGGATGTACTAGGAAGTGGTCAGTAAAACAGAGCTGTCAAGTAAAAAATGAGTAGGATGTGGATGAATGAATCTAAATGTACCTAATCTGAAGTAAAATAATGTCATGTAATCTACATAACCACACATTAAAAAAAAATGTTGTTGTCAAAAACAAAAGTTTAAACTTGGAGATAGTTTTCACTGAAAACAGCATGGTGGCTGCTGAGTTTCTGTTCCTCGGAGTTCATGGTAAATACTGTACATGCCACTGGGAACAACAAAACATTCGACTGCTTTGGTCTTGTGACAGACTTCTCCAGCTCAGAGAGAAGGAGAGAGAGAGAGAAAGACATATAGGACATGTGATTCATTCTACCACTTGTTGGTCAACCACTCTGCCTGAGTAGCCCTCCTCCTCCTGAGATGCATGTATCACACAACAAAAAACTTGGCAAGTTACCAAGAAATGTCAGCCACACCTTCCTGCCTGCTGTATGAGACATTTGAAATACAAATGCATACAATTTGTGTAACATTGAAAACAAAATTAGAATAGAGATAATGCTTACATGTTATTTAGCCCAGTGGAAATTTTGAATATTGTTGGCCCTATGCTAGTGGGACAGCAGATAAGGGATAATCAGCATGCCTCTGTTCAGAAAATCAATAAAATAACCATTCAACTCAATTTAAGGTAATTGAAATTATGTGCTATAATGACCGTAAGAAGAGCTTTTTGACACATTGCCGCCCAAAGCTATTCTATTTGATGACAACAATTATTAGATCTATTCTTGCAGGACGTGACAAAGGGAGATAAGAAGCTATAGACATATACACCACTCAGTCATAACATTATAACCACCTGCCTAATATTATGTAAGTCCTGCATTTGCAGCAAACATAGCCCTGAAGCCCACTGGGTCTTGTGCTGGAACTCCACAAGACCCTGAAGGTGGGCTGTGGTATCTAGCACCAAATTGTTAGCAGTGGATTCTTCGATGCCAGTAAGTTGCGAGGTGTTGCCTCTATCAGACTTGTTTAGGGGCGAATTCAACACTTTGAACTCATGGTTGGGTTCCTAATACCATTCCGGAAACATTTTAGCAGTGTGACGGGGGGCATTATCCTGTCGAAACAGGCCACCGTCGTTAGTAAATAATATTTCTATGAAGGGGTCTTCTTGGTCTGCAACAATATTTTGTAGGTGGTATGTATGAAAGTAAAGTCCTCATGAAAAGCAGGACCCAAGGTTTCCGAGCAGAGCATTCCTGCAAGGATCACGCTGCTTCCCCCGGCTTGCCTTAGTTCAAAAAGTGCAGCGGCTTCTCCTCCCCAATGTGTGATCTGACAATTCTCTACCAGAAACAGCATTAACTTTTTCAGCAATTTGTGGTACAACAACTCTTCAGTGAGATCAGACAACAAGACAGCATTCACTCCTCATACAGATCATCAGCCTACAGCACCCAGGATCCAGCCTATGGTTAAGCAGTTCTCCTTACTAAAACCATTTAAATGGTACCACTGGGACCTGGGTACACCCAACAAGAAATGTGGTTCTCGGGATGCTCTACCTAGTTATTCAGTCAGTCCTTTTTCCTGCTCCCAACAAATCACTTACGGCAATTATATATATATATATCATATATACACACACCGTCAGGTACCGTTGTAACCGGGTACGCAATGATTTTCTCTCCACCTGTCAGTTTGTATAATTGTGAGGCTGATTGGCGTGTATTAGCCAGGGAAGAACACCAACGATACTCTCATAACAGTAGATCTCAAACAGCTGCCCTTGGGAGTGCCACTATTAATCTGACAGGAGGTCAAGTAGCAATGAGTGGAACCCTATAGTAGCATTGTATAAACATGTGAAACCCGGACCAGCCTTCTAACTGCTTTCTTTAATTTGCAGCTCATTTCACTAATAGCTGATGATTTCTGACCGGCATCCCATTTGAATGAAGTTAAACGAGCACTTACGTTAAGCCAGTCTCGTGTGAATGGGGTTATTGAGAGCCGTTTATAATTAATCTGAAGTATTCTACCTGCATCAGGTATAATACATTATCACACTTTGAACCTGTTTTTAGTGTATAAACTACAATATTCAACCAATTCTCAAGTTAACTGAAAAATGGGGATAATGTAGAAAGATGCAGCCTCAATGTACAAAATGAACTGTGAGTCAGTGAATCAATAACAATCAGGCTGAAGAGATCTCACCTCTCCTGTTCATCGGCCGTACACGTACAGCCACTTTCACATTGGAGTCATCCAAGCTGGGCTCCCCCATGCTGAGTCCTCACCCAGGAAGGGGAGGTACCACGGATCCAAAATAAAACAGTTATTGGGCTAATCAAGCATCCAAGAGCCTGGAAATGTTGCGCTCGCCGGAGTGTCGGCCAGCTAGCTTCGTTCAGCTTTGCTGCATAGACGAGGCATGCCCACCGAAAAGACAAAAAGGCAGGGCAAAAGATCCCACAGAAAGCCAACAGCCCGTTCTTATGTCCTTCTTCTGCTCATATTCTCGGCTAATTCAAATCCACAGAGGTCTGGAAGCTGGAAAGGAATGGACAAATATAAATTAAGTAGGCCTAAGATATTACAGCAGCTAGTGGATGTGACAATGCTAACTTATCAGCAAGGCAGAAAGGGGGCTAGCAGCTAATTTGTCAGGCAAACTGAAGGTAGCAGCGAAAGGAAAGAAGCGAGTTTTCTTGATATAACATCCATGAACACAGCCAAACTTGAAGCTGCATACCTCGGTGGACTCCTGCCAGGGTGACACCCGCTAACCTAAACGTCCAACAGTGAGAGATTCCCTAGGAGACGCCTGGCGATGATCTTCCCAACAGGATCCTGTGTCCTACCTCTGGGTCGAGCTTACAGCAGCAGCCAGCTGCGGCCTTTCCGTCTGGACCCTTTCAAAATAAAAGTGTGTCTGTTGAACACCAGCTTCAGTGTTTTTTATATTTGTTTTGTTTGCAACAAATAATTTGTAAACAGATTTTGATGTAGTGTAGTGTATATAGGTGTAGATCTAGGACCATATGGTGAAGGAAAAATGACACATGATTGATGAGTTAACAAATAAATGGCAGTAATTAGTGAATTAATACGTGTGGAAATAGATTACTTATTTCATATTCTTTTGTTAATTGTTAATTGAAATAGTAAAACATTTTTAATATATTTTTTTCTTTTATTTATTTCAATATTTATCAAAAGGATCCGAGACTACCTTCCATAAATCTTGTCAACTAAACCAATCAGAAGCTACTGCATCATCACTGGAAGTGATGTCAGAGTCACCGGAAGTTCCACCTTGTTGTCCAATCAGAGGCTAATATGTCACCAGACGTCCCGCATCAATGTGGAAGATGGGATGGACCCGCTGTAAGGAGTTGGAATGAAGCTGTGTTTTCATAGTTAAAGTAATAATAATAATAATAAATTTAATTTATAATGAGTTTTGGCTATTTGGATGATTTTTGGTGGTTTGAGTGAGTTTAATGAAGCATGCTGACAGTTTGAGTGAGTTTTGAAAGTGAGATTAGCTGTTTGGTCAAGATGCATGCTGGTGATGCAGACTGTATGAACAGTTTTAAAAAACGTGCTTCATGTTGACCGATGCTTTTTAGCGATAGAAAAAAAGACGAATTACAAACTAAATAAAATACATATAAATGTATTATTTTATTTAATTACAAACTAAATAAAAATAATACATTTATATTTGTCTACACAGGTTTTCGGTGATCTTAGGATCATTGTCTCAGATGGATTCTTATGGCAACGTGAGTTTAATGGTCTTACTTAAACAAGAGCCTTTAACAAGCTATGTGCCTGTGCACAGTAGCTGCATAGATTTTCACAGTGTAACATTATGACTTGTCCAGGGTCAACAATAGTGAGCTGGGTTAGGCTCCAGCCCTGCAGCCCTGGACAGGATAAATGGTTATGGAGAAGGAATGGCTGAATAAACATGATGAAGTAGAATCAGATTGTACTTTTCTGGTAAAAGTTTTGAAAAACTGGCTTAAGTATTGACCAAAAACCGATACAAACTAGTTAACTGTAAAAAAATTAAAATCATAAGACAGTTTTTATGAATAGTAGAAAACCTTACATTTTAAGTGTCCGTAAAATAATGTTGATTTTACAGTCAATAATACCAAATAGTTCAGAGTGTTCTCAAGTTATTGTCAACACATTGTTACCTTATGTACTAAAAGTCAAAATTGGGTTAATGAGGAACAAAATCAAATTTGCCGTCCATAACAAACAAGCCCAAACAAAAATACAGAATATACACAAAAAGAAAATGAGTTACAATTAAGAATGAAAAACAAGAACAATAACAAATCACACATAAAGGGGGCTGACCTCAAATTTAGATAACTCTATCCAATAATGAAAATAATTTAAGGCTTTTCAAGTTATTCATTCATCTTTCAGTGATTTACTCAAGAGCTTTAAAAAATTAAGTTCACCTCTTTCACTTTAGGAGGAAGAGGGAGCGGTTATAAGTTTTTCTCCATCTCAAATTACTTCAGCCCATAACCATTTACTCCTATCACCATTTTTTTGAGCAACCTCTCCAAACCCAATGTCATGCAAGTCTGAACAATGTGTACTTTTTTTTTTTTCATGCTACTTTTCATTGTCTCATTTTCAAAATATGCTACAAAATCCAAAAAGTTAAGGGAACACTTAATCATTGTAATATGACACCAAGCACGTTAATCATCAGGGATATCAATCTGTCCAATCAGGAGGCACAAGTGATTATGAATCATTTTCACCTGTTTTGATGCAAATGAAAGCGACAACAGGTGCAATGGAGGTGCAAAAGCATGACAACCCCCCAAAAGGGGATGGTTCTGCATGGGGTGGCCACAATCCGTTTCTCTCTACTTATCTTTCCGGACTGACTCTTCTCTAGTTTTGTGTTCTGCTGGTGTCTTTGTCATTGCTTGTGATATGAGCCAGTACCTGCAGCCTCCTGACGCTGCACAGGTAGTCCAGCTCCTCCAGGACGGCTTATGCCTGCAAGCAGATGCAAGAGCATGGAGGAGATGCCAGGAGACGGGCCGTTACACGACAAGAGCTGGACAGGTCCGCAGACGGATAACAGTCCAGCAACTAGACTGGTATCTGCTCCTCAGTGTGAGGAGGAACAGGAGGAGAAATGCCAGATCCCCACAACTTGTGACCTTGATGACCTCCAGTGGGCTACTGGTGTGATGTTTCTGACAAAACTGTCGGCAACAGACTGCATGAATATTTTTAAATGATTAAAATGAATTAATAATTATTATTAAAATAAATTCTAAAATAATAAAAACAAGAATAAAAGTCAGTAAATAACTTATTTTGAGTTAAGCTATGTTCACAAAAAAACAATTAAAAGTACTTTTTGTGATTTTGTAATTAATCTTGTAAAAGGATACAGTATACGTATGAAAAAAAAATATTTATTAAATTATTATATTTGCAGCGAGGATTTGCAACAAGGATGTTGCCTTTTACAGATGCAGACTCAATAGTGTCACTGGGACTCAGACTGTCTCTTTAAGTTAGAGCACACTTCTGCAAATAAGGAGGAGTGATTGAGACTTTTTCAACATTTTGCAAGTATGATGGAAATCAAAAATCAAAATGAACTTACCCTGCCCATAGACAACCAATGACATTCCAGCTTTATGCACAGATCATCGTCCAGATCATAAATCAGACCAGGGATATTCAATAAATATTTTGGAGGAGACAATATCGATTGGGACACTGTGCAGTAATGGGAAGGAGTAGAAGCATGTCACTTCTCAATGGCCTGATGGCAGTCATTTATTCTGTATTTTTTTTTTCATTTTAAGCAGTCACTCCAGCTCAATAGAGTTCACTGTCTTTGAAAATATTCAATTATTTTACCGGTCCCAAAAAAAAAATACACCAAAGGAATCCAAAGTCTTTATGCCTGTACCACTTACCTCTCTCACTATGAAATAATTTGAATTATGCAATATGTGCTTCTGATCACAGTTGAGGCAAATTTTGCCCCAAACCTCTTTGCATACAAGTCAGGCAGAAGAGTGGACAACGCTGTGGGTTCTCTGTTAAAGAGATTCTTGCCTCATTTGACGAGCGCAAACACATTTTTACATTTAACATTAATTAAATTTTGCTTCACATTGATGATAAATGGCTTTTAAACTTGAAAGTTGTGGCATGTAAGGGTCAATAGTATAATCTATCTAATCTTACCCATCTAATGTTCTTCTCTCCTAAACCAGATAGCCCTGAGCGTGCATTCTCTTGCCAATTTCATTTGTCTATGTACTGTATAACGACAATCGCTTAAGCCTACATGTGAAGCATTACCAACTTCAAGTAGTTTGTAGATCTCTCACTGATTGTGTCTCTCCGGCTCAGGAGCAAAGGCCCTGATCACTTTTCAGACGTGGCAGCATTTCTCAGAAGGTGGCGGTCACCATTATTGGACATAACGTTTAAAACTAATTCCAATGATCATATCTGCTTCAGTCATTGATGACCAAGCTGTGGAGCATGTAAGACTATATTAATCTGGATATTGTCATTGATTGAGAAATTGGGTTCAAACTCTAACTTTACACATATTGAAAACATGTAATCAGCTTATGAGCAATGGTCTCCAGAGTTACATTTTTTTTGCATTTGTTCCAACCTTTTCTTTTATATTCACATGGGTCACTGAATGTAAAAAACAGGTACAGGCTGGAGGGTGTTGTCATGTTGTGTAGCAGGTTGCAGGTACAGAATTGGACCATCTAAACAATCAGCATCTTCTTCTGGCTGTTCCCTTTAGCGGTTGCCCCGGCAGATCGTCTGTTTTCATCTTACCCCATCCTAGTTGGCTCCAAGTGGTTAAACTCCTGCACCCTTAGCATTCCACCTGCTTCCCTTTCATTCACACACATGCATTCTGTATTGCTGCCACTGACCTCCATATCTCAATCTCTCCAGGTTTTCCTCCACCTGCTCCCTGCTATCACTACGGATCATTGTGTCATCTGCGAACATCACAGTCCACAGAGAGTCCTGCCTGATCTAATATGTCAGCCTGTCCATCACCATAGCAAACAAGAAGGGGCTCAGAGCTGATTCCTGGTTCAGTCCCACCTCCACCTTGATAGCATTCATGACTCCTGCTGCACACCTCACCGCTGTCATGCTGCTCCATACATATTATGTTTCTTCATGCAATATCATAATTCCTCCCTCGGTACTCAGTTGTACACTTTCTCTAAATCCAAAGACACAATACCTTCTTTGTGCTTCTCTATCAGCAACTCTTAAATCAGACGTGACATCTTGACAAAAAACCTTATTTAATACTCCAATGCCCTCTCTCCTAGATACCTCCAAAATCACCATAAATAACCTTCTTTCTATTATTCATCCTCTCCTTAAAGCTGCTCTCACTGCATCTTTATTCATCCCTTGATCCCTTGATCACTCTCATTTTCTTCCTTAATAAGTTCATCAAAGTACTCCGTCCATATGCCCTCACATTCTCCTCACTTGTAAGCACATTTCCTATCCTTAAACACACATTGAATTCTAAAATTACGCATTCACGCAGTATTGTTTGTTGTGATCACAGCAGGAAAAATATGTCATCCTCAGACATGTGACATTTATCTTCTAACAACTAACTGACTTCACATAGAGATAACACAATTGGTAGAGCAGGTGTATCTCAATCATCTAATTAAGAATCAAAAGTCAATATTCCCAAAAAAACGGAAAGGGTCAAGACCATAAGGACAGTCCAAATATGCAAACAATGCACAAATCGTGAAAGTGACTTAAATCACACAGAATATAAATAGAGTCCGAAAAAACAGACAGACCAACAAAGAAAAAACAGCAGATGAAACAGATGTAGACATACTGGGAACACTGGAGAACAAAGAGGCAACGGGCCTGAACGTATGACATGAACATCAACAACCTGGCACATGAGGAAAGGAGAGCAGAGGCCAAAACAGAGCGGGGTAAGTGGATGCTGAGACATAGCTGGAGAGAGAACACAGGTGAACATGATTTTCAAGTAAACACACATGAAACACAGATAAGAAGGGAAAGAACAGGAGCTGGGAAGATTGTGGACAAAACTGAAGAACTAATAAAGAGAATCAGACCATCAGAAGACAATTAACTAAACAACATAGAGAAAAACAGGAACACATAGGAAAATAGTAAAACACACAACACAAACAGATTACAATAAACCTTCAAAGTAAAATGAGAGAAACATTACCATAAACTCACATTTATTACTCACATTTCTCATAATAAATAGTTTTATTATGTATTGTATAATACCAGTTGATTTCTTTTGTATTTATTTTGTCTGTTTACTGCCAGTGGACATTGCACAATGTAAAACAGATTACCTCATGGGGTCAATGAATCTCCGAGATAATAAAGATTGGAATCATTCAGATGGATGTCAAGTATCTGTGAGGTAAAAAATAATTATATCTATACTAAATACATATTTGGTACAACCATTATGGGGAGTCATAATTCCCTTGTTAAATGATACTGATGAACAACAGACAATCCAATAGTCTTCCAGAGAGAAGAAATTTGGTGGTATCATCAATTTTGCAGGATATAGATCCGAGTAGAGTGACCTAATCATGGCTATATCTCTAAACGGTGTGCTTTGCAATGTGTACATCCAAAAGTTCGCCAATTCTACTTTCAGAGGCCAGAACGCTTGTGCTTGTCAAAGTGACTCAAATACAAGAAAACTATTTCCCATTTTTTAGTTACAATGGTAGGAATTCACCAAGAGAGAGCTTTCTAGTGGTGTAAAACCTTTTTGCTAAAATTCTAAATAGTTTGCTCTGGGTTCTGGTTTAAAAACATTACATTTGTCTTTTCATTTTTTGTTGGGTCTGAGAGTTTATAAGAGCATAAGTTTCTGAAGAAAAAGTTTCATAAAACCTTCAAGAAATGCTGTGTGTTCTTTGAAAGTCCTCTAAAGTGTAAAACAATTTTAGGGAACCTTCTGGAAGCTTTATTGCTGTAGATCCTTAACAGATCTTCTGAGGAACATTACGGAAAGGTCCTTTAACCCCTTTGAAGTCTAAGATCTCACCAGTATAGTCACTAAGCCTAACCTTAATCTGGCATGTTTGAGGATTTCGTAGGATATTATGGTATGGTGAAGAGAAGAAATAATTGTGACATCGTAGAAGTGATGTCGAGCTGAAAAAACTACCAAACAATTGCATGGTAAACATTCTTAAGGCATAAACACATTTTATTAAATGTTAATATAAAGGCTAAAAGTCGCTCTAACTCTGAGCTTTGCCTGAATGTCCATAGCTCAAGTTAAAAATGATTAAATCTTTAGGGGTCTTGTGGCCAAACTCTGTGACCAA